>CAAKHB010002078.1:32249-55980 GCA_901007665.1 Aeoliscus strigatus | reverse complement strand
ACAAAGACATACGATTTAAAGCAGGCAAATGACTCAGCCATTTTCAGCTGTCTGCTATGACTGCTAATCAGCAGAGAATAGAGGTAAACAGAGGTGTGTGTGTGTGTGTGTGTGTGTGTGTGTGTGTGTGTGTGTGTGTCTGCTTCTGTCCGTACCATTACATCCCTTTCTCTTCAAACTTTCTCTTGCGATACGAAGGTTTCATGTGTCAAACATCATGCACTAAAGCACAGAGACGTTTTACACATAAGCTCCGGCCGTCAGCTGGAAGATGAACGAGGACACACTCGTCCATGTCACAGTGAACGTAGTTTCCTGCTGACAACGCAGGTTTCACACACCAGAGTGTGCTCCTGTCAGGGACAGCGAGGAAGGTTTTCATCCAAACGTCTTCTGCTCAGCTTAGGCTGAGAATGATTTTTGTCAATAGTGGGAGCAGCTTAATGTTTGATTTGTCCACATCCATCTTTATAACATGGGGAACCAAAAGACAAAAAAAAAAGCTTTTTAAAAACAAGCCTATTCCATTTGTGATTTGAGATTATTTCTCACTTATTTTTGATTTTTTCCGTTGTTTTTCCTTGAAAGTACTCTGACAAAAGTGAAAATATATGATGTTTGTCATTCAATATCACTGTCAAATATCTTTTTTAAAACAACAACAACAACAACAACATAATAGTGATTAATTAAAATATAAATAAATCTGTCCTCTTCAGAGAATCGCAAAATTGCTGAAAATTCTCACACTCACTATTTCTTATTTTTCACTCAGATCTGATGCATCAAGGTCAGAGCAGCAGCAAGATGATTAATCTGAGACATCTGCATGGAATATTCTCATTTATCACTGGAATCACTTCTCAATCATTGCAGAGCTGAGGAGTACAAATGGAGCCGTGTACACATGCTGGCACCTGAAACACACACACACATACACACACACACATATTTGCAGTTGCAAATAAGTTGGAAAAAGATGTGACATCCTTTTCAGGACTAGGAAACAGATGCATTTACTGTTTATTTGTTGTTGTCAGCTTTTCTTCCATAGAGAATGACATTTTGTCTTCAGAGCGACCTGAGATGACCAGTTTGACATAGAGAATTGATTTATCACCTTAATCATAAATTCAACTCTTTCCCGTAAGAGTCATAAAATCACCTCCGTTCAACTCCTGTAGAACTGGTATCACGCACTCACTCACTCACACACTCACTCCTGCTGCTTCTGATTTTCCTACATTTATTTTTCACACACACCCCCAACCCTTCCCCCAGCCTCCTCCTGCCTCTCGTGCTCTATCTGCCTCTTTTTTGTGGTTCAATAATTGATGTGAGACATTCTTTCTCCCTTCCACAGAGTATGGAGGTTTAAGAGGACATGACTTGGCTGTGGAGGGCACTTTGTGCAAGCCCTGACACACATACACACAAACACACGTTTTATTGCAAAGTTCAACCAAAGGTCGTTTCTGTTTCATCAATCTTGCAGCAGAAAAAATGCTGGATGTGCATGCATCCAGTATTTATTCCAGATCCCCATTAGTTGACACCAACGTCTCCCAGGCGGTGGGTGTGTGCACGCGTGCATCTCACTGTCAGGGTTTGTCAGCGTGCAATAAAAATGTCTGCTCACCATCATGCTACCGTCATGATCATCTGCTGATAATGTCTTATTTTAAAACGCAGCAGTCATCACCCAGACATTTGTCTCTGTGCTCAGCTCCTGAGTCTGAAGACAGACGGTGGGCTTCAGTCTTAGTAGAGTATTTACTATTTACTGGCTGATTTTATTAATTCATGTATTTATTTATGGGGGGGTCTACACCTGGCTAGGTCTCTAGGAGTTTACATGTTTTAAATTGAAGACATTTTTATTCAATTTTGAATAAATATGTGGTACGTTCAGAAAATAAGGTTATACTGACAAAACTTTTACTGCATCATCAAAATAGAATTAAAAAAATCGGCTAATCTAAAGACAAGTTGACAAATATGTCACTGAGTCCTTTGAACTAACCAATGAAGTATTACCCGGAAGGCTCTTAGAATAGGTTCAATTTAAATAAAATGTGAATGAAGGGACACTGACCATCAGTTCTTATAGAAATTAAACTTGTTCTGAAGAACATTTGTCAGGTGGGATGAATATGAAATAAAAGCACAATATGGCATCTTCTCTCTGTGTGGCCGAGAAGTCATGTCAAAGAAGGATTACTCATTCAAGGTTTCATTGCTACAGAACTGTGTGAATGTGATGGCAGTCCTGCCTTATATTCACAAAACAGGAGTGACACACCACGTCATGGGATTAGTCAGCGTTTATGGTACTTGACCTTGCTAAAGTCTGTCCAGGCATTAGGATGTTGAGCTATTTAAATAAAACTGATCTGAATCCTTCTGCTGAGTCCGTGTGATTCAGACATTGGCACAGATTCTGTTGGTTCACACTCATGATTCATCTTATTCTCAGAATGATGACTCTCATCACAACCATATCGCCACAAAGGCATATACTTTTATTACTTTTATTCTCATATTCTTAGTTTTTTCTGGAGGACTAGACAGGGAGGGGTCTGTTGGCTCCACTTTCAGCCGGAACAGTGATAAGGACGTCACTGAAGGTGTGTGTACACTGCACGAGGCAATCAGAGCCCGACCACATGCTTTCTCAGGGAGGAAGGAAGTGACACTCCATCCACCAACAAAAAAAAAAAACAGTGATGGTTTTCACTGCAGGATAATAGACCCTCGCCGGCAAACAATTGTTTATGTATCATTTCTTACATCTATTACATCCCAATGTCTGTCGAGTCTCAACGTATCACTTAATGAAAATGAAACAATGAACGCTTGATTGTTTCATTTATCATCTTGTCTCGTCCATATTTCCAGCCCTCTCCTCTCCTGGTCTTAATTGAAAGGCCATGGCAAGGGACCCACGCAACAAATTGCCTGATCAATACACTGGCTGATGTGTAAATTGATCATGTGTGTGTGAGGCAGAAGCAGCATTCATCCCCACACACACCCGTATGTGCATATAGTTGTACTCACACTTATTGGAGTGTTCAATCAGTCTAATTCATTCTCGCCCAGAGACTGTCGTGTGGTTGCAGAACGATTCATTTACTCTGCAGGCTGCAATCAAACCTATTCCCAGCATTCCCTGCTGTAATAATCACTGCATATGAAATTAGAGGATCCATAATGCCAAAGTGCTTTACACCAAGGGCCAAACAGGCACATGTGGACGAGTGAGTGACTTTATGAGGTGACTGACGTTTGCACCAGTCTATATTGGTGGAATGAAGTTCACATATATTATCTGAAATCTATGTTTTTTTTATAAAGGAAATGCTGTGATCGATTTCTGCGTTTCAATACATGTACTGCGATTATTAAATCAATAGCAAATTTAATGTCTGTGGCGTCGGGAGCAGGGATTAATAATCCAGGGGTATTGACATGTTCAAATACCGCCGACCTCTGTTTCAGAGACATTATTGTAATAAATACAGACATATTGTTTTTCAGTCGGACCTTTAGCTCATCGTATTCCAGAAAGATCTAAATGTAGTGGTGGCTCTCGGCAAACACAAACTCGGAAACACGGCAGAAGTTTGGATCAGAGTTTGGGGAAACACGGACACACAATTATAGTAATGTCCCCATGATACAACAACAACACTTTGTGTTTTGAGTTTCAAGTTTGAAGACAGTTGTGGTCAATATGTGATCTAGATGGACATGATGATCTGGGTAAAAAAAAGAAAATACTTTTAATTATAGATCACTTCATAGGGATGATGGGACTAGTTACATGCAGTTTGCGTAATTCTCTATAAAAAGCATATGTGATCAGATTTTTCCTTCCATTATATAATGTTCCACTTCTATTTTCTACTTCATAACATGCATCTGTTTGAATTATTCATTCAGTCGTTCATCATCTTCATCATCATCATCATCACCAAACTTTCAACACATCTCGAGTGATGATGGCCGGTTTGAAGAGGCCGAGGAAGACCGTTTTTGATAAACAAACAACAACATTTTGTTTGCTTTAGTTATGATGCCTCTCTGTCACTGTTATCGACATGTGTTCAATCTCACCTCCTTTAATCACCAGACTAAATCCATTTCCTCCACTAAGAAAGCTATTTGCAAAGGTAAACATAATCTCAGGGGATTCTACACCTGCAGCCTACGTCCTAATTATCATCATCTATCTGAGCTATGCACCCTCCCAGCCTGTCAAACAATCATTTTTTACATTATATCGGCGTCTTAATTGCAGTCCATAATGTTCATGGTTCCACTGTTTGGAACCTTGACAGAGAGGTGAACGTGGAATCATCGCACTCATTCTCCAGATGAAGGTCAAATCTACCGTCAGAAAGAACAGTACATATGTTGGCGTGTATGTCAAAGGAATGCAACGGTGTAGCGGTTGGGTCAACTTCAAAACTCGCTGCATCACCCTTCCCGACTGGCAGGTGTGTCGCTGTCGCTGTGTCAATGTCAGTTTTAGTATGATTTGGCCACACAGGTTAAATTTGAATACGCTTTTATCAGCTCCGTGATGTGTCACTGTGGGGGCTGAATTCAGGAATCTTATCGAGCAACAGAGAGCAGAGGCACCGACGAGGGAAACTGCTGAAACAAGCAACTTTACAAAGGATGTAAAGTCACAGGATGTAAACAGAGAAAAAAAAAACAAAAAAAAAAACGTAAGGAACAAAAAAATGTACTGGGTCTAAATGCGGGAGCAGCCTGCTGCCCCTTTCCCACGGTACAGTTCTGGCACTCTTTTCAACTCTACTTATTTGCTTTTCCATTGGAGATAGAACCAGGAACCTCCACCGAGCCGAGCCGATACTAAAATGTGACAGACTGCCGACTGGTCAAGAACCCACCAGTGTTCGTAAACATCAGCCATTAGCAATGCCACCTTTCTGTACTCCTCGTCTCATGCCCATGAAACATGGCTGATGTCCACAGAAAACACACTGGGGTCCATTCAGTGAATCCAGACGTTTGGTGTCTGGTGAGAACATTCACGAAGAGCTGGACTCAGAGTTTGGTCTCGTTTGGACATCGTGTCTCGGCTCCGTCTCTCTTCTCTTTGAACTCTGTGTTGTGGAAAATGAATTTTAGAATTAATATTTTACACCAATCACGTAACTGCTTTACATTTAACGTCCGTAAAAAAACTCGGCTCTCAACTTATTCGGCCAATTCTTGATTACTGTGATGTTGTTTTACCAGAATGTTTCCAAATCAGATCTTGTTCCACTTCAACACAGCTCCTCACACTCTCTGCAGAGTTGTCCTTGGAGACCCGTTTTTCACTCATCACTGCTCAATGTATCAATCACTCAAAGGGAAACCTCTAAATGTAAGAAGACATTGTCACTGGCTTCTTCTCATTTATAAAAGTATTCATTGGAATTATCCTCCTTATCTACAACAATATATCATAACCTTTACTTCACAGCATTATCTATCACTCTGTTCAACTTAACTTTTCAGTTCCACATGTCAATAAAATTCAATTCAAAGTCCCTTCTGACTGGATCAGTCTCATCATTACATATGTTTAAGCATGCCTTGTCCGACAACCTGTTACAGTTTACATACATATACCGTTTACAACTATCAGTTATATATAATGCTCATAATTCGTTGCTTGTAAAGAGTTGTTGTTGTCATTGTTACTGTTGTTGTGTTGGGTATTGATTTTGTGTCTTGAGCATTGTGTTCTGTCTATTTAGTTTCATTTATGCTGGACCCCCTCGAAAACCAGATGATACATCTCCAGGTGTTTATCCAATGACACAAATATATTTGAGAGCAGGTCCTCCATCTCCTCCATGTCCTCCATTGTTTGTGTTTGTGAGCTGTGAACCCCACTCACATTGAGGAGGATATGTCATAGAAAACAACATGTCTGGTCATGTCAGAATATTTTTGTGCATGTTAATATGAACTAGGTATGCAAATAAAAACGTATCTGCTTTTGATATTGATGATATTTACTTGGATTCAAGCTTTACTTCCAGGAAATCATAAGGCCCATCTGGTGTGGTAAACATCACCCTGGGAGGTTAATGAGAAAAACCCATGGACCTTTTAAAGGTTACAAAAGTTTGATATTCAATTTCTGTTTATTACAGCTCAAATAAACAGCAACAACATCAAATGTTGCATTGCTAGCTGGCACTGCAATTAAATATTTCAAGACATAACGTAAAATAATAACAATAATAAAAAAAAATCGTCTGAGCCTCAGATGGTGGTTTGGAAGATAAAAACCTCTTTGGGATTAGTTCTCAAATTTCCAATAAAATAGACTCACTCTCCTCTGTCACGCAAGTTTCCATTTCAGTGTTCCATTTACAGTCTGTGAGTTCCGTAAAGTGTGAAAAGAGTTGAATTAAAATAATATTGTAGAGTGTGTTGAGTTTATGTATAAACATATTTACTGTTGTATAAGTAATAATAAATTACACTGAGTTTATGACATACTTTTAATTACAAGAGAGAATTAAGAAAAAATGTGTCGATTAATTTTCATTAACTTTTATTAACTGTTTCCACTCTCAGTGTTCTTAAAACCCAAATCCTTTGGCCTATGTGTGTGTGTGTGTATTTGTGTGTGTGTGAGATGAGAGGGTGGATAGAGGTTTAAAATGGCGCCTGTCTGGAAATAAGTCCATTATGGTTTGAAGTACTTTTAGTCTTTGTAACGTTCCAGACTCACTCTCTTACATTTTCTCACTTTGCAGCATCACTCTCTCTCTCTCTCTCTCTCTCTCTCTCTCTCTCTCTTTATCTATATCTCTCTCCACTCTTTGCTGTCTCCAAACTTCTCTCTTGCCAATTAGTGCTCAGGCTGTTCTAGCAGAAGAAGACTATATGTCTCCTCCAAACCCAGAGAGAAGGCCCTAAACACTCTCCAGAGGGTACGGAGAGGGTGGTAGAGATGAGAGCTATGCAGAAGGAGGCAGAACGGACACACATGCATTAGGTAGGGAAGGTCACCTCAGAGTGACGCCTCCTATTTCATGCACCTCCAACACCCGTATGAATCACTTGCATGCAGTATTTGCCTGTCGCTATGTGTTATTACAGATCAGTATTTTCGATATCACATCAATTCAACTGTATTTTAGTAATGCATAATGCAATGTGAGCAATAATGCAATGTCAACAGTCCGACTGACAGCAGACATGCACGCGCGCGCACACACACACACACACACACACACACACACCAATGACCAATTGTGGAATGAGCACATGGTCACGCATGGATTAATAACCCGTTGCCTTAAACTGTCCGAAAAATAGGACTGTGGCTAGCTCTATATGCCTGAAACATAGTCACTTAAATAGAGTAGTACAATAGTCATATTTTAGCTGGTAATAGTAAAAAAAAAAAAAAAAAGAAGAAAAACAGAGAAGACTATGCTACACAAATGGAAATGAAAAATGTAGTGAAAAGCTCTATACTTGACTGTGACACTGTTGTCATCATTTTACTGCTGTTACCTATAAAAAAAAATCACATTACATTGAAAAGCCACATTAGTTCACATATAAGAATGATGCATTATTTGCATGGCCAAGTTTAAAACAATTGTGGATAAATTGTGGACAAAAAATAATAAAGACAGTCTGCAGTTCCTGTTCATGTTTTTGAAATTTGGACAATGCAGGACAATATGTCACTTTGAATGAATTAATTATTTGGCGTACAATGCAAAAACAGGCTTGGAATTTGCATAATCTGAAAATCCCTGAAAAATAAATAAATGTCTGGTCATGGTCACCAGAGACAAATATATACAAATATTATTCATTTCTGTTTGTTTACATTTTAATCTAATTATGGTGGGAATATGTGTTCACGTTTGAAGCATTTTCCTGTTAAACCTCAAATAGGTAATTTTATACCTTGATATGTTGTATTTTGTGTAAGTATAGAGCAGCTTGAAGTCACACCCACAAGTCAAGCACACACAATATAAATACACAGCCCCTTGGTGTTTGATACTGTTGTTGTCTGGTAACATGAATCCCTCCTCATGAGGTATCCGGTCCCAAAGTTCATATCTAAGATTGTACATAACATCCTCCTTGCTATAACTGTCCCACCTGATGATCAAATTCGTGATTGCTCTGACCACTGTAGTGTTTTTTCTTTCATGTCTTCTTTCTGTCTGTCTTGTTACCTCCGCCAGAGAGGATATGCTTACGTTTTGAAGACTATGAATGGATTGAATTTTCAGGAGATGCTGATGATGGGACAAGGACCATATTCAGCATCTGTGTATAGAACTCCACAACAGCAGACGTGTCTCTGTGCAGCAGTGGTTGGTGTATCGGCTGTTGACTGAAAGATGGGATTGTTTGTTTGTGCGCTATTATTGAAAGAAAATGAAGAAAAACAACAAATAACACTCAGAGTTCATGATTTGTCTAACAAGGCTGATGATGTTTAGCAAATTGAGTGAAACATTTGTGTATTTTAGATGTATTCATAAATTCATGATTTATAATAGACTTCAATGTTTGAGCCTTTTTTTGCTCTAACTTTGATAAATACAGCTCAAGTCTAATACAATTTTGATGATTTAGATTTTGGTATTTTGTTCCATAATTTTTTAAGAAAAAGTTGGTACATAGACTTTACATGTGTTAAATGTAAGTAACATACATTATATTGTATTGTATTGTATTATATTGTTAGTAATAATATGTTACTACAATCTGCAAATAAATAAACAAAAATCACTCATCATCTCCTCTAACAGACCGATGTTGGGAACGCTGGATGTCGTGTAGCATAGAAGAAGCACTACCTTCTTACATGGACCTCGGTGGTTTGATTCTCTGTGTGCACGTGGTGTTGAATCTTAATTCACTTATCACCACAGTAACATCAGGTCAAAATCGTCCCTCTAACTTTCACAAAGTGATGTGTCCATCTCCCCTTGTATTTTATTAGTGGTGCAAAGGGTGAGACAAAGGACATAATTTATTTAAAGAACAAAAAGACTCCCACTTCCACTTAAGGTTAAAATGCAAAGCTGTGTATGGCTATAGCATACCCCCATGAGATACAGACCCCCTGTCCATTGGTACATCCCATCAAAGTCATGAACGCTACAGCAAAAGGAGAAAAAAGACAGAGGAAGGCTGGTCATATGGAAAACTTTTAACTTCCTCGCCCCTTTACCTCTACCGTATGTTTCCCAGGGGAGAGGGGGAAAGACGAGTGTAGATGAACATACACAAAATGAAAACACACCAAACACAAACACACACATGTACTACAGACCTGCACACATCCAGGGGTAGTTGTTGTAAGATCAGGCAGTACAAGAGTTGTCAGATGCATGTGAGCCTCCTGGGTGCTTTGCCCTCCTATCCTCAGCCTTTTTCTTTCCGCAGTAACCACGACAACTCAAGGCACAATTACTACCTTTTCTGTGTGTGAGAGAGAGAGAGCGAGAGAGATGGCCATGGTCAAGAGATGTGTGTTGTTTACCAACATGGATCATTTTCTATCGTTTGGTTGCCATGGTAAAGTAGAAGTCTAAAGAAATAATTTTTAATAGCAAAATAGCAAAATGTGTTCAAATGTGTTAAATGCATCTGAGACGAAGACTGCATGGAGCAGACAGCTTTCTGCGCTTGTAAAGGTGATGATTTTATTCTCCTGGAAGTCCACTCAACAAGAAAAACTCCCAATTCCAATATGTGCTGTGTGTTCCATTGAAAGTTAAAGTAAATATTTGCTTGGGCATTGTATATTATTAAAAAGGCAGTTGCATGTGTTTAAACACAAAGCAGAATCAATTCCTTAGTAACTAACTCATCTCGTCATACATGATTTTACATTACAGACATTTAAACAACAGTTTCAGATTTTTTTAGCTTTAAAAGTCTCCTCAGATGAAATTGGAATGTATGTGTGTGTGTGTGAATTTCTCTTGGGAGATATATAACGTATCTATCTATCATATGTCTGCTTAGTCGTGTCATTGATCAATTAGTCAGTTGACAATTGTAGGTGATGATGCTGGTCTTCACAAGCTATCCACCCAAATTTGTAGTGTCCAGTTCGATATCTGGACACTATATATCGAGTTTTCAAGTTCAACGTTTAGAAAATTTAAAAACTTAAAATATGACATCCAAAACTATACCCAGTCATGACTGTGTCCATTGGATTAAACAAAACAAAACAAAACATAAAGGGAGGGATAATCCATGAATAAACGATGACAAACATGATGTAATACTGAGAAGAATAATTGGTCTGACAACACAAAATGCAAAAAGATCAAATGACTGAAGTGGTGTTGAAGAGAGGATGGAAGAGAGGGAGGATGAAGGTGATTGATTTGCCGACTGCAGCAAACTAAACTGGTAGATACTTCAAGGCCACAGTGGGGGGCGGAGCTTTGATGAAGGACAAAAAAGACAGCCTGCAAAAGAAAGACATATGTTGAATTAAAAAACAAAAACAGAAGAACAACAGGTGGAAAGAAATGATCGCTGAACAATTTATCTGTTGTGACTTTGTGACAGCTAAAAAAAGATATACTGGGAGTGTGACTGTGACCTGAAGGACTAAGTGATACCGTTGCACATTATACTCTCTCTCTCTCTCTGTGTGTGTGTGTGTGTGTGTGTGTGTGTGTCCTTTTCTGCCAGAGAACTAGAATCATGTTGAATTTTCCTGTAAAACCTCAGATTCCACGTTCTTTTAAAGAGGCAATATGGAATCCAAGACCTTGACAAAGTAGTTGGAGAGCGCAAAGCTCCAGAGTGATTTTAACAAACGACTGCTGTAGTGAACACAAAAATGTGTCACCACATGAATGTCAAACATTCTGAATGTTAATTCTTT
This sequence comes from Aeoliscus strigatus, assembly GCA_901007665.1. NCBI lineage: Eukaryota > Metazoa > Chordata > Actinopteri > Syngnathiformes > Centriscidae > Aeoliscus > Aeoliscus strigatus. Next base: position 45,050 of record CAAKHB010002078.1, on the reverse strand, counting down.
TTTTGCGGGTAGAGAATAATTCCCCGCAGTTGTGTTTGAAACAGATAGCAGGTGGACCCTTTGAGCCCGGAACTGTTGCAGTTCAGGTGGTTTCAGGTGCGTCACTCCGTGTCTTCTTTATTGGTCCACTCTGTCGGTCAGTATGTGACAGAGTTTGGTAGTTTTGGATTGTCTGATCTTTTGTTCGTGTGCATGTGTTAAGAGCGGGTTTTGAGGTGATTTGGCTGATGTTGGAGAAGGTCAAAAAGCCGTGCGTTGTGGCGTCGAGTGTGCTTTGCACCGCTCCGAACCACGACTCTCCCTCTCTCACTGGTCAACAGTAAATACAAGGGATGTGTTGCACCTGTTTGAATTGGTTCATGCTAAGTTTCATAAGGAAAGTGTGAAGAACTTATGGAAATGATAGATGTCTTTGAATAAGAGGGAAATAAAGAAAGAAAATGCAATTTGGACAGCACATGCGGCACTCCGTGTCTTCATTATTCGTCCACTTTGTCTGTTTTTGCAGACAACTATTTGTCCCGCGGTCCCACATCTGGGACCCGTAACACTGCATCAAACCCTAATGATCACTCTCGGGTGGTCAAAGTGGGCCTGACCCGTAACAACATCATCCTAACCTATAAACAATTGTATATTTCACCCATTTTCGTGGAAATAAGTTCAAGAACATTATGATGTTTACAATTTCTGAAGTTGAACGTGTGTTTGAATGATTGGGTTTGTATGAATGTTTTTCTTTTTAAATGTGTCTGTCTCTCTGCTTTCTGGTGATATGTGTTTTGCTTTGTTTACGTCATGTGAAGGGGACTGAAAGTGTGCGGATGTTATCGCTCCAGTAGTAGTATGCATAGTACAGTTTATTTCCTCTTTAACTTAATGTGATTTAACATTACCAGTAAACACCTAATTCTGGATGAAACTGGTCACTGAACGTGGCTGGTTTATTCATTTTCAATCCAAATTGAATAATTCCTCGACTATGTACCAGTATGTGTTTCAGTTAATATGTCAATTAACCAAGTTATTTGCACATAATCTGAAAACATGGATAGTTTGCGAGCAACCTGTCCTTCCAGGTTAGGGTTAGCGTTAGTGCTAGCTAACAAATTGTTAGAGGCCGCTAATAATGTCATCCTCCATGTTGTTGCAATCGGAGACTTCTTCCGGTACATGTAGATACATAAGACATCAGCTCCTACCCAACCCTTCCCAACCCCCAGACCTAAGTGGAAGTGAATAAAGCCAATCAAATGTCTCGGGTCTGAATTACTATTTCCATTTGAACGTGAAGAAAAATACTCACATTTATAATTCGATTCTGAATTATTAATTCCAAATTAAAACAAAAAACATCACATAACCATTTCCAGTGTCCGTCAAAGGCCACATAAATTGATGAGCTGTGTCTAAAATGTGTTCCAGTACCGATTTCCCTCTTATTCACAGAGTTCTCTTATATTCATCATCAGGTTTACATCAAGATTTACCTACAGATTTAAGTGAAGTTTTCCCATAATATTTAATAATTGTACAGTAATTTCTACAGAACATAAATCATTTACTTCAATACCCACCCCAAATACCAATATGCTTATACGCTTATATACTTAATTAACATTCCAAACTAATTATACACAAAAGCTCATGTATGTACATATGTGAGTGCCTGATCACTTCAAGGGACAGCTTGTATTAGCAGCTAAATTCAAAAATATAAGAAGGACAGTCTCTGTACTGTGGTGTGCTCTAAAACCTGATTCAGAGTTCAAGAGTTATTCAAATTCAAAAGGTAAAAGTCGTTCTGCTACAATGTTTTCAGGATTGTGGCTAAAAAAAGGAAAGTTAGAAATCGGCCTGGAATTGTTAAAATGTTCCTCAACAAAGTGAAGGGTGACAATATCCAGAGTGCAGGTGTAGGGGTGTTGAATTGATCAAGATAGATGTCAGAGGAGGCAGAGGAGGTATAGAAACAAGTGGAGGATCAATGGGGGATGGGGAAATCTAATTTGTAAAAAAGTTCAGTGCATGTTTCAGGGGAGGACGAGTGGCATGACTTACAACATGAAAAAGACTTCTAGGATTAGAAATGTTAGATTCAATCGGATCAGAATAGTTTGTCTAGAGTTTTTAATTTCCTCATTAAGCTTCATCAGAGCCGTAAGTTCTTTGTGGTGATCAGGGAGCTTAGATGTCTTCCATTTACGCTCCACTTTACAACACTTACGCTTTAGATTACAAATGTTTTCATTGATCCATGGTTGAGATACGTTTTTCAATTAACTTGGTTTTTAAACTGGGCGATTTCATTGAAGATAGAGTTGCAGGTGGTGATGAAGTTTGTGAGAGACTGATAGTGAGGGCTCGAGCTCACAGGTGTTTGACTTACCTACGATCTGTCAATGACAAGGAAGGGGGTAGAACCAGACTAATAGATATACATATATATATATATATTCAGTGGCGTTTAGATATGGCGGGATCAAAACCATTCAGTTCAATAAAACCAAGCGCATGAGGAGCATGGCCCTGACGGTGAGTTGGACCAGATGCTACGAGAGAAAATCAATCAGCAATAAGGCTATTGGAGGTACAGAAAATATGAATATTAAAAATCCCCTAGAGAGAGGAAAACATACTTAGATCAATACGTCATCAACCCCTGCTCCCCTTCCCAAGGGTCGAGGATAATGGAAGAAAGAGTGGCCAGGAGGGGAAGCTTCAACTAAAACTAAAAATCCTCAGGTCACCATGAAAATGTCCAGATTTTGAGATAAAATAAAATCATTACATATAAAAGACTTATTAGATAGGGATCTTGCGTTAAGAAGCCCTGCACGAATAGTAAGTTGGGGCAGGGGAGGCGGCAGATGTTGGGAATCAAGTGAGATGAGGATTTCAACTTTCAACCAAAAGTCAATCAATACAACAGTAATGTACTAAAACGATATCTATATCTATATCTACGGAGATATGTTGGTAATGTATACTAGCATAGTTTCCTTTACATAATAGACTTTCACGTTACATTTTGTGCTCAACATGTCCTTCTTATTCTGTCCGCCTTCCGTCCTTTTATTTTCAAACTCACAAAGATTAAAACCGGTCTTCAATACTGTTTAAAATCTCAAGGAAACTCGCCGCTGTGGACTGTTTTTTACTCCTTCCTCCATCTGTTTCATGGAGGGTCTTTCCTGACGACCTGTCTCAAAGGCTCGGTTTGTCCACCTGGTCACCATGGGTTCTCCTAAATTTCCCAGTGCATGCAGGTTCCAGTGTGAAGGCAACATGAGTGTGTGCTTTGAATTGAAGGTCGGTTTATTTCAGTTAAGGTCAAACCCAAGGAGCCGAACTTCTTTTTGAGTAGGTGCTCAGTCCATGACTGTTGAAACTTTCAGTCGGTTTCACAAACATATCAGCAAGAAGTTGTGCATGTGTCAATCTCAGCAACCTTAACCACTCTGCGCTCGAGTGTTTTCATGTCTTCAAAAAAATAATTTCCTTCACGTTGAGGTTCCTTGAATATGGCCTTCGTGAGCGGTTCAACATGATAAACAAAGCTGTTTTACTGATGAGAAACTTGATAAGGGTTGTAGAGTAAAAAAAAATGTCTGCAGCCACAAATAACAACAACTGGGGAAACAAAAAGAGAAACGATTAAAAGAAAGTCCGGAAAGGATCTGAGGGAAAGTTTTACAACAGCAATAATATAAATCTATCCAATTTACTATGGCTATGTGCATCTGTGTGATTGTGGGAGAGCCAGCGTGTGTGACTGAATGTGGGTAGCAAGGGTTCACTAAAATGGACCTATGTGGCACATAACCAGGCAAGGACCCACAATATTACCACAGGGATCTGTCTGTGTGTCACACTCCCTCACGCACACACTGATAAGGGGACAAGGACAGTATAGAGGGCCTTTAATGAGAAGTCTGATGTTCTCTTAGTGACTTATTCCTTGAGTCACAGCTTCATTTAGAGTGGGTGTGTGTGCGTGTGCATGTGTGTTTGAGAGAGTGAGAGTTTGAGAAAGAGAGATTTTTATTGCTTCTTCCCACTAGGGAGGCATGCATGTGGTGGCCAGAGCCAATTGGACATGCCTGAAAGATTTCTTTTACACAGGAAAATGGAGGGAAAAGAAGAGAGAGGGAAGAAAGAAGCGTCTGAAAAAAGATGAGAAAAAGACAATGACCAAGAAAGAGAGAGGAAGAAGCCTTGTAATCCTATTCATTATATATTCTCATGGTCAAAAGAGGATGGAATGAACATCGTGGTGGATACATCTCTTTAATGGGGACCACCATTATTTTCAGAAATAATTTTCAAAGCTGAGTCCTCTTTGAAATCATAAATACCCCTCTTTTCCCTCGATGTGAGCTGAAATAGTAGTTTGGGATGAGGTGAACATTTTAACCCAGCAATAAGGCACTCAAACAAGTCCTGCAGAGACATGTCCTCCAACTCAAACGACGGTCCAAACCTCCAATGTGTCCTTCAAGAGGACATTTCTTGATCTAGTGCCTCTACCTGCTGGTGGTCATACCTCACACGCATTGTGCTTCTCGATGTTTTGTGGTTTCTCTTCTTGTTGTTGCCTAATATGCTAATTCAAAACTGGAATTTTTAATTCGCACACCTCCGACATAGCATCGGCTCCAGCGTGAACCGTGAGACCTGGCAGGAGCAAGCGGAGGATGACAAACACATTTGTCATCAAGTTAGGTTTCTACACGCTTAGAGACAAACCAAACATAATCCACCTACATCTCTGCGTTATCGTTAGTTCTGCTGCCAAACCGGCTATGAAACGTAACAATGACCGGTGGGGTTGTTTCCTGTGTGACAACAGCCTTGTAGTATCCTCAGTCATCCAGCTCATAGTAGGGATGTACTATTTTTCCTCTCGATCCAATACCAGATGATACCAAGGCCAGTATCCCGATACCAATACGGATACTTTCAGATGTCCTACTTGTGTACATGAAAATGGCAACTTTTACAATGAAAACTTGTGAATGTGAGCATGAAAAATGTGTTGTATATCTCTTTATGAGGATTAAACAAGCTGCCAAATATCAGACTTTGTTTTCACTGTAATCAGAGAAATTATTTAAAGACAATATGTGCAAAAAAAAAAAAAAAATCTCTCAAGCAAAGAGAAAATAAGAACAGCTGCTCTGAGTTGGAAATAATTCGTTCTGGACCAGACAGAGTTGGTCAGGTTTGAACTTGAATGACAACAAAGGTCACATTGTCTCTCATTTGATATGTTTTTGTTAAAAGCAGCAGAATGTTGACATGATCCCCTTTCAGTCTGGTTCTTATTTCTTCTTCTCACTCTCTAATCTGATTGGCTGAAAGTCGTCGTGCTCTTAACTGTGGTTCACCTTTAAGTGTTTGTTGAGAGTTTTGGTATTACCCCAATATACCAGAGACACTTTCTGCACAATTCACAAGTAGCTTCAGCTTTACTTGGTTAAATCACACCATTTCTAAACAACTACTGAAATCACACATGCTGCCTTTAACCTGCTTCTCTGGATTTTTAATTGCTGGGAACAGAACTTGAGGACACATTGAACTTGTGCATCCAAACGTTTCCCTGCAGTTTCTCTCTTTGAGGTTTGATGAGCATCACGTAGTAATTACCCAATTAATATATAAGTACATAATGTGTTTGTTTTACTATTGCCTTGTTGTCATTGAACATTTAAAAGTGTGAAAAGAGCTTTCATCTGTGTGGCCTCCTACATGGGGGGAAACGTCTTCTTTACAGTTAAAAACTGATTTAAAATAACAAATACATGTTATGTATGCCTATCTATTTTCATCTTTTACAAAACTTACCAAATTATGTTAGGCACTCTTATGACACCCCACAATTTGCATTATTAAAGGAAAGTTGTCAAATGTACTTGAGTTCAAATTCATTAATATTAATTTGAACTGTTCTTTAAAAAAAAAAAAAAAACATGGCCCTCCGGTATGTTCCACAGTCTGTCTATCACTAAACCCAGAGACTGGTTTATACCTGCAGCGATGCTTTACTGCACGTTTATTGCAGCTTGTTTCACTTGGACCTTGCAAGTGGTTGCCTAACCTCCAGTGTTTCTTTCAGCTTCACCATGTTCACATGATTTCTCCCGAGCAAACTCTTTGATTTTACAAATGTGTGGTGTAAGCCTGCACAGGTTCGACAAGGGAAAAACGTTCGCCGGCAGCTGTGCTAAGTGCAACCTGTGTAACTATAACAAGAAACACTTTGAATATTAAGAGGCAAAACAGCTCATAAATAGCCCTCTGTCTCTCTGTATCTTCCTTTTCTTTTCCCCTGCACACCCTTTATCATCCCTCTTTCATTCCCAAAAAACTGTCTCCCTTCTCCTTTTGTCTCCACACCCTTCCTCCCGCTTTCACCCACTGAGACCTTTTACCCTGCAACCATCCTGCCGATAAGATGGGAATCGCTCTCTTTTCCATTCTGAACGAATCAAGAAATGATTCCTCTGAAACTCAAATTCTCATCACATTCCGTGTCCAGGCCAGCGGCGGCCGTACTGCAACATTCAATGACGGAACATGAATCTGAGGGCCAGAGATGTAATGAAAGGTGGATCAAGCAATTTCTCTTTCTTGGTTCATGTGCAGTAGGCCCGACCGGCACTTCCAAAAGAAACGAAAAGGAACACCTATGAAAAGTAAACCACACAATTTCAGTTTTGGAAGAATCTTGGAATAGTGCACACTTCACAAATCATTTCTTCTTACAAGAAATGCATGACCTGTCTCTCCCATTTTCACATGACATTTAGAGATTGATTGATGATTGTAGTTCCTTGTGCCAAATGCATTGTTCTTGTCTCTGTCCGTCTGGAAGGAGTGTACAAACCATTGTGTATCAACAATGTAGGGAGCTAAAGTTTACGCAGGGAGATGGTTAGGACACACACCGTTGTGTCATATCAGGGTACACGTCGTTACCGGATGCCAAAAACTGTACTGTTCGATGTGTTTGTTTAAAACCCTCTCGTGTTTGAAGCATGCACTGCATGTTCATCTTCTAAAGTGTATCTCAGCTCTGCAAGACCTCAGTTTGTCAAAACTGACTTTTTGTCTGATTTTCCCTTGGTAATAGTCCTGTGGTGACGGAACACCAGCTCCGGATGGAGTAGACCAATCAGAAAGCCTCTTCCTGAACTGTGCCTGTATGATTTATTCTTTAACTGCATTTAGAGCTGGCAGAAGGGAAGTAGAAGCATCATGGTACAACATGAACAACAAACTGCTCTTTGTACTTTTCTTCCATTGCTGTGTGAGAACAAAGCTTCTCTGTGGATTGCGAAAGAACATGGTCACAAAATTAAGATCCTAATTTGGGATTAGGCGACTCTCACTTAGCCCTGCATTTATCTGGAAGTGGTATGTAAATGTGTCTGTTTCATCAACTTCTTTCAAAGTGTATCAAATAAATTCTCTGTGATTTGTCAACGCTGGCACTTGATAAGACTTTATGTCTTTAATTAAAGGGGGAAATACCGGAACAATCTGTGAATTGTGTTCCATTTAAAGTCTGGTAAAATTCTGATTACGTTCAGGCTGATTTTCTGCCCGTGCTGCAATTGGGAGTGATGGCGCTAAGCTGTCGGTTTATTTCTCTTGTTAAAGCAGAGCTAAAGCTAAAGCTGTCAGTATTCACAGGTTATGTCCATGGATGTTGGTCGCCCACGTGTCAACAGTTTAACGTCTGTTCTATTGGCATAAGAGCTAAAAGGAAAGTCCTTTAAACACAATAGCAATCAAATCTGGGGGGGGGGGCGACAGTGTGAGTGAACAAAAGATCCCCCCGTTTCCGACTGGACCGGAAAAATCAACCAAACCAAAACCAATGTAATTCTTTCTCCATTACGTTACTAGATCGACTTCTAAAGGGAATGAGAGGTGACGCTCTGATTGGCTGATTGATTGACACGCCCTAAAAAACAACCACGACGGATTCACAGAGGAAGTCCAACCCCTCTCCTCCAATGTGCACAGTCTAGAAACACGCCATCTAACAAGCAATGGACACCTCTTCAACCTGTCTTCCAATCTTCCATCCAGACTGCAAAGGACCTGCTCTTACACGCATAAACTTTTTTTCTCTTTGCGTACTTCAAGGACAGTTGTATTTTAAGTGAGACAGATGAGAAAGTCAAATAACGTCTAATCACAGTTGTGGAGGTCCTTGTCGCCCAACACATAAAGTAGTTACATATCTGGAGAGGTGCACTTTGAGTCAGAAATATTATATAAGCCTATCGATGACACAAAAAAACCCCCAAATTAAATAAATCTCCATTTTCTGTATGTACCTTTGTGGACCTCGAGCAATTTTAATTGACGACCCAAGAAACAATGTTTTATTAATGACTGACAGACAGGTTTGGAGGGTTGTGGTGCCATACCTCTTCTGTTACTACAAATGTGACATCTTCATGAAACAAGTCTCCTCCGCCCCCCCCCACCTCCCTCTTGATCATCCTCATTCCTTTTCTTCCTCCTCGCTCCTCTTCCTCAATTTCTTTGTCGCCCTTCGCCTCCGTCACATCGGATTAAACTGATGGCTCCATTGTTACCAGGAAGTTCAATAACACACAAGGGTCGAGGCACTTGAGATACATTGTGCACTGATAGTAATTATAGTCGTGGATAAGTCAAAGGGTTTGCCGGTGCAGCAGGTTTCTGTGCCAGCATGGGGTACCAGCTTTAAATGGACCTCATCAACACTTTTTCCTGTTTTCTTTTCTCTCGCACCCCGTCCTCGTTCTTTCAATCTTCTTTCTCTCCTTTCAACCGTCCGTTCTTTTGTGTTTCGGCGCTGCTGATTAAGTAGATGTCACTGGTAATGAGCCGTGAGGACTAATTGGGAATGTCAGTAAGAGAGAGACAGCGGGAGACATAGTGCTTTGGCATTTACAAGTGCAGCAAGTCAAATATGAGGAGGAGCAGTGAAAGGCTGGACTTACCGAAATCCCTCAAGTCAAAGGAATCACAAAATGACTGCACATCACTACACATTTACAAGGTACTTTTGTCCCATCATGTTCAGCAATTTGATGATTTGATATTATATTTTCATTTCTTTAGTGAATTATTGTCAAACTGAGAGTGACAATGATCCAAAGAACAACCAAAAGTCCTTGAGTAAAGTGAATATTTTTTTTTTTTGAATATTTTCAATAAAAGTGGAATTACATTTCCACATTTTCATCGGCCTTCACCTGAGGCATAAACCCATTTGAATAATATTGCTGGCATTTATATTTAACTTGTTTTTTTTACTCATTGTAACTGTTGTTTTTTTATTCATTCAAAATATATTCAATAAAAAAAACAATGAATGAATGGACACCCACACACACACAAACACTCGAACCAAAGTCTTCTCGTCACGTTGTGTCTCTCCTCCAGAATCACTTCAATCTTACTCGAATCACTCATTAACCATTTGGCTCGGCTCCAGAGAATCACACAATTAAAGCACTGGATTAATTTTACATTAATTCCAGAGGAAAAAAAAAAACGTGTGCATAGTTGACTTTAGTATGACTTCCCATTAACGTAACTCTAAATGTTACAACTAATCAACGAAGACAATACGAACACTGTTTTATTTATTTCGGTTAAAATCAAAGATAAAAAAAGAAACAATAGATTTACATCTTTAGACTACGGTGGCAAACAAACATGGAAATCTATTCATCCATCTATTGTCTGCTGCTTATCCTGTGCAGGGTCACAGGGCTGGAGCCAAGGTAATATTAAAAAAAACAACAAAAAAAGTTTCTTCAATAAAATGTGATGATAGCTGCAATATGTTTAACCTCAGCTTGAAAGAGCATGTTAATTCACTCAGCCGACGGAGAGATGGAGATGGAGATGGGCTGTAGTATGCCGAGACAACAGGAAACAAACTAAATGTTTTTGAAAACTCTCAATGAAATATGGCGGTGCTGCATTAATATTAATTTTTGTCCAAAGATTATTCTGGCATGACTGTATAAATAATGAAGGAAGCAAGAATGATATTTTAATTACTATTGTCTAAATCGCTCCAAATTCCTTCATAAAGAGGCGTTAGAAAGTGAGGCCGTGTCTGAGTGTGAACGAGTGTCTCTGTCATCCACTGAGCTTTTTCGATTGCATAGCTTCATTACAGACATTAGTGCATTAGCAAACAAAATCCTCTCAGTGCGCACATTAAAAACATCTCATTCCCACTTCGACACACAATCACGGCCATAAAACAATACGTTACAGCCCTGACTAATTACCAGTGTGAAAAGTTTCATAATTGAACAGGGCCCTTTAACCAATCCCGCTTGGCCAGAGCATATTAAAAGAGCCTGTTCTCAATTTGAATTTGTCAAAGCAAACAAATGAGATAGTTTGCATGGAGCGATTTGTCTGCAGTCATGTATTAAGGTGGGAATCACAACCACGCTATTGTTTGGGTGTTTGCTAAATTAAAGTCATTAGTGTTTGCAACACTCTTCAGAGAACATGACGGAACTACAGTGAAGGCAAGTTCAAATGATTCAATAAATGTGTGTTAACACACATAGAAGCCTGTCAGGTCAGACAATGACCCAAATGGTCGTGTTGGGCCAATCAAGATCGCTTGTTGTGTTTGTGAATGAAGCCATCTCTTGTATAAATGACACCAGCACGGGGCCCTTTGAAGAAACAAAACGCAGATTTCTTCTCATCTAAGGGTGACTGATAAAATGAATGAAACTTTAAAGAAGTTGACTTCAGTTTTAGTTTCACTAAACCTGCCTAAAATCATTTCAACTCCCATGTGTTCAGTGCATCATAAAACTGTTTTTTACAAGCATTTTGGACAAAGGCTGAAATTAGTTTAACCAGAGTCTCCCAGAGTCTCCTGCCCCACCCAGATGCAATAGATGTGATGATTGTTTCTATTTGAGAGCGTGCACATCTCCCTCAGTTGTAGATGAAACTTCTCTCACAATAAAGACACTCCTCTGTGAAAATATACTGATCATGAATGACACCACACACAGAATGTCTGTGACATGCAGATTCAGATGGATTATGACAAAACTGGATCATCGTGAATGTTCATAGACTGAGGAGTCATGGAACAAAACGCGTTTGCAACAACAAGCAGAAAGGATTTAGAGTAGACTGACAACAAACAGTTGGAGAGGTGTGAGCCACAATAAAGAGGCAGATGGAGCTCCTCTCCCAGATGAACAAGTCCACCTCATGACAAGTGAAACGTAATCTCAGATTGTTCACTGGCTGGATTTCAGAGACACCTTGTCCAGCAAACCCTCAGCACGTCATTAAGTAGAAAATGTGTGTGTCAGTGAAGACACACGGCTAAAGATGTGATTGAATCACACCTTTAGTTTTTGGACCTGAACCTAAATGATTTGTCTTCTCTAACACGTTCTCAACTATCTAGTTGTTGACACCCCAGACAGAGCTGTGCAATCACTGTGCACACACAATAATTTAATGCAAAATAACTTATTATTATTATTATTATTGTTATTGTTATGCAACAATAAATGTGTGTCCAACATCCCACCAGATTAGGAAGGTTATGCTTTGTAAAACACAAATACAAATGACATTAACAATTCTCACAAATATTATTATTATTATTATTATTATTGTTGTTGTTGTTGTTATTGTTATTATTATTATGTCTGGTTTTATGTTATGTTGTTGAGTGTTGACTCTGATTATGGTATTGTCATTTCAAATATTTATAATTTGTTGGTTACAATTGCATGACTGCATATATGAGAAGTCTGTATAGTTTGGATTTAAATTATTTTGAATTATATTAAGACGTAGGGTTGGTGTTCTTCTGACCATGACTTTGAGTTTTCTCTTGTGTAATTTCAAATCATAAATGAATAACTGAATTATTCCTTTATCCTCATTCCTTGTTATCAAAGACACAAAACAAAACACTCTGTTGCAGCAGATCCAACATTGTCCATCAACTTACATTAAACTAGAATCCTCATCAGCCTTTCCATGACCGAAGCAGGCTGTGTGTACACAACATACTCAGGTACTGTAACCAGACATGTAAATTTAAGGGGGCAGATTACATCCACACAGCCCATCCTGGTTATCTGATCTTGGTGATGAATACCTGGGAAGTTGGGCTTCCAGGAGCTCCACAGAGACAAAAAAGAAAACTTGAGGACTCACCGCTTCCTAGTCTGTTTTAAACGCGTTTCTTACCCCAAATCGAATTAATGAAATTGTGTTCCGTTGGCTTAAGTCGATGAGATGGAAATTTAAATTTACTGTCATGGTTCAGCCAATAAACAACACCTATAACAAATATTTAGCCAAATGTCTGGGTAGTGGGCTTGTAACTCTAGATAAGCCTTCGGGTCATTACTTATTCAGGGAGTTTATTGGTGTGTTAATAATTGATCACATAATTAAGGGGGGTTGGGGGGGAGATATAGCCTGAATGGATCTTTACCAGTGGGCTTTGGGTAAGTGCATGGTTTGGTGGTGTACGACAGAGAGGCGCCATCAACAGTAACTTCTGTGCAGAAGGTAAAATGTATCTCCATAGAAACTGACGCAAGCAGAGGATGAAATGAAAGTTTGTCACACTGTGACACCTGGTCCTGAAAAGACATTACGCCTTGTTATGTTGGTTTGTTTGTTTGTTTGTTTGTTTTTTAAATAGAGCACAAGAAACATTTGTTTTCACTGACAAAGGTTGCTGTGTTTGTGTTTAAAATGCTCAACCTG
>CAAKHB010002078.1:0-22893 GCA_901007665.1 Aeoliscus strigatus | reverse complement strand
GCAACAGAAATATGTTCATTTGTTCTTTTTAAATTAACTCATTCATTGGTCGCTATTATTATAGCGTATTATCTTATTTTTTTAATTTTTGTAATTTAAAAAATGGTGTGTGTGTGTGTGTGTGTGTGTGTGTGTACATACATACAGAGTTCATGAAAACTGATGATGTTGATGTGTTTTTTTAGTAAAGCTGAGGAATCACCAGTGTGTGTATGTGTAAGGGGGGGCTAAATGCTGAGTGAAAGGTCAAGGAAAGTAAAAAGAGGAAGAGTAAAAGAAAATTAAGAAGAGGAATGGGATATAGTCAGGGGATAAAAGGAGGAAATGATGGCAAAGGAGAGTGGAACAAGAGAGAATAAAAGAGGACAGAGGAGGTTAAAGGATGGAGAAAGAGAAGAATGGAAAACTACAATAAAGGGTATGAGCAGATGAAGGAGTCTGGTGAAAGAGCACGGATGAGACCGGGCAAAGTGGCAGAAAATGCAATGAAAAGGTTGGGGGGGGTCAGGGAGTGAAAAGCCGGAGTTGCCCATTGAAAACTAAAGCAGGAGGGAAAGTAGGGTAATCAAACAAAGAGTGGAAGGAAGCAAATAATCAGGTAATTGATTTTCAGGTTCTCCCAAGGGATTTACAACCAACAAAGGAACATGGTCTGCGGAGGTTGACAGTGACTGTATTAACAACTGAGACTTATTTCAGCGGCTTTTGGCGGCGGCGATTTGGACTAAAGTATATTGCTTATAGTGGAATTTATTCAAATTGAGAATTTTCAAAATTTTAACTTTACTTCTCATAAGACACATATCGCACTGCATTTTCAAGTTATCATGGTAACTCCATTTTGGAACAAAATGACGAGTTAATGTTTCATTTTGAACAGTTTACAAATTATTGATGGAACCAAAAAAAAAAAAAAAGGATGTCCACACACAACAATTCAGAATTCAAATTATAACTTTACGAAAAAACCAGATAAATTGTGTGACAGAGGGGCAACAGCAAACAAAGAAATGGTGATGAAAACTTTATGTGAACTTTGAACTATGAACTTTATGTGAGAAATAGAAAAGGTATTCGACTTTTCATGTAACTGCATTTTACAGACCTAAAAAACTGTAATTATTTGCCTTCAGAAATGTTTGTCACGTCGTCAAACCTACATATCAACAGATCAAAGGGAGTTTTAAGCAGTAACTGTTTGTTTTTCTCCCAGGTGCTCTTATGTAAATCTTTCAGGGGCTTGTGTTACACATGCAAATAAAACAGCTGTAGGCATATTTGAAAGTACTTTTAAAACTGGTGAGAGACTGATATCAAATCTGTAAATGTTCACGTCTTAGCTTGGCTGTCAGTACAGTATATTTGGCTTCAAATTAATTCACTACTGTATTGACACAATTTGGCCTCACAGGAAGATACAGCAGGTTCAGACCATGGTCATTCAAAACGTAGACTTATAACATAATGATACAAAACAACTACTCTGATTTGCCTGATGGGAGATGGACAGACAAACAGGGAGGCAAATTCAGTTCAAGACATTTATACATGTGTACAAACAGTTTGTATCCAGCCAGAGCTGACAATCAATTAATCCACACTACAACAATCAATAAGTGGAAAAGAACTTTCTTGTTGAGTAGACACGCTGATCAATATCGAAATCAGGACTAAAGCCAATTCTCAGACGTTATCCAGCACCGATGCGACATGTCTGTGACATCTCTGGCAATCCATGTTACCATATCACCCTGCTGTGGACGTGTTGAACGAGATCTAGTCAAGATGATCAAAATCCATCGCATCCTGACATAAATGCTGTCATCATCATTATTTTCATTATCAGGGAGTTTTCTGTATTCTGAACCAGCAATCCAAATATTTGTGAACTTTTCATGGCAATTTGTGTCATTAGGTGGAGTGATTCGACTCTGGTTTGATCGCACCAGCGTACATGTTGAAGTTTCATTGAACCCTTGACCTGCTCCATCATAAGTACTCAAAATACTCAGTACTGAATGAGTATGTGAAAATGTCATGTAATACACGCTCAACTGGTTCACTCAAACGGATGGAACGTTCAGTGGATCGATGGACACTTTCACCCTCAACGTCCTCCATGTTGAAGTGGAAATGACGACCTTTGACTTTTGGAGATGGCGGTGGACAACAGAGACTCCACGGGGGACATCACCTACTGATCTTGCTAACGTTAGCTAGCTAGCTATTAAACTGCAGCACATTTTCAGAAATTGACGTTGCAGCATACGTTTGGTGCTTGTATGTGATAAACTGCCATCTTCACTGTAGATGGAGGTTTAAGAGGTCAAAGGTTGATGTGTTGTAAATATTCACAAAATGCGGCAGCTAGCGTAACGGCAGTAGGTTTCATTTTCATGTCATTTCCTGACGGCACTGACTGATGTGAGACACTACTACACTGTCGAACTTTAGGGCTACGTGCATAGTGTACTACAAAGAAGTGTACTAACTGAAGTATGACATTTGAGACACAGCAACAGTAACCACAATGGGTCCTGTAAAAAAGTTACATGGACAGCTGAAGGACGTCATTCCAACGAATTTAAATTCATGTGTATATTCAATTCCATGCAAAGCTTTGGCTTGGCAGTTTAAAGTAATGAGAATTTCACATTAACATGTTATTTATTACCTGTGACTTTAGGAACAGGAGCCCGCTAATAGCTTCTGGTCTGATGAACTAGTCTGTCAGTCGGTCCAAGAACAGTTTAAAATTAAAACTATCCTGACCACTGGTCACTCGGAGAGGACCCCGACACACTGTTTTTCTACACTGTAATCCTCAACTATCGACAGGCCGGCGATAGAAATCTGCAGGCACTGGCGCACTGACGGCTGGCGTACGGTCAAGAGCCACTTTCCTCATCTCAACAGCCCAAAATTGTTTGAGTGCTCTCAGCCCAGAGGTCTGCTCGCTCAGCTGTTCAAGCAGGAAAATCTTGTTGCACGATGCAGCTCCCAGGGTGAAAGAACGCGAAGCAAGGAGGTTCTAAAACTAAGCATAGGTCTCAACTCACCAGCGCTTAATAAATGGAAAAGAAATGAAACATAGGTGCTGCTGTGGCGCCACTGCTGCCTCCTTTTCTCTCGCTCTCGGATCTCCTCCTTCCTTCACTTCTTTGATTTGTTCCCTGTAGACCTGAGTTTTTCATTGGTCATTCATTCTATCTCTGACTTATTCTCTCTTCCATGACCCTCATCAGTTTTCTTCTCTGTGTGTTTGCCTCTCTGTCTCCCTCTTGGTGACAGTGCTCAGCAGAGCATGTTCTCACAGGGCAGAGGAAAACCCTCCTAATCCGTGGTATACAAAAAGAACATCCAAGTGCATGAACACAGCACTGTTAAGTTTCACCTCTTTCTGCCCTCTATCATCTGTGTGACACTTTGTGTGTGTGTGTGTGTGTGTGTGTGTGTGTAAAATAGAGAGACGGAGAGACAGAATGCAACTGTCAGGAAGAATTTGAATGGCTCCGTTAATAACATTTTTTTTTCCAGTGAAATAATTCTAGTAGCGATCGTGTAAATGTATATTTGTGATTATTGTTGCAAAGGGGCAAAACATTCTGTTCTGGGGTAAGTTTCCCAAACCTTCCATTGGGAATTAAAGATGGGGAATTTTAGGAATATTCCAAGCATGTGACTTATCATCCTCTATGAAAACATGTTCCTGAGATAGTTTTAACTGATTTGTCTGTTTGTCATACATACAGCCCAGTCTGTATACATATTTATTTAGTTAGTTTCACTATTTATATGGTTCATTTTAACTAACCATTTTATTCTATTTTATTTGTTTTGTAACTATTTTGTTCCCCACATATTCCTTTCCCTAAGGGGTGTATCCTTCTGGTCTTTCCTTGCCCCTGATAACGTTTCCTCAGCTCCCTGTTCTGAACTGTTTTTAATTATTCTTGCATTATCGGCGGTGTGGCGTTTGTTTGTCTGTCTGTCTGCTTGTTTGTTTGTTTTGTTTACACACCTCTCCTTCCTTTTTTTGTTATGAATAGTGCTATAAAAATAACGGTTGATGATGATGAAGATGTGGCCTCAGAAAGTGATGGAGGAAACACAGTGCTAGTAGCGGGTGTGGCCTCCAAATGGGCGTGGCCTCAGTCCACCTGCAGTCAGCCGCGTGTGCATGTGCATGTGATGGAGAAACAGCATCATGTTCTAAATCTAAATAAAATAGTATTAAAATGCCAGAAAGGCTCATCTGGTTTCGCTGTTCAAAAACCAACAGTAAATAAAATGATGATTTGATTTGTGACTTAATCATACCCCCTTTCCACATAGATCATCTATTTGTGTCTTGATCCGTCCATTCTCTCAGCCCACCACTTATCCGCCCATGCAATATTAAAAGCCAATGTCAGTCTGCGACAACTGACATCTGGTTTACACAAACAGAACTGCAGATGGCTGAAGCCGCGGCACACATAATATTATATATTACAAAATCAGACAATGACAATCTGTCTATAGATGTTAAAACGGTCTCTGACTAATTACCCGTCTAACACCACGTCCACTTAATTGTCCTGCGTCGCAGATTTTCTTGTGTTCAGGGTTTTTTTGGTCTGTTTGCACACTCACCACCTCTTTTTCTCTTCCATCCAGAATTAACTTGCAATGGAATTACTATCAAACTCGATGTGAAATCTGGTCTCTGTCAAGCCCAAAACTGAAAAAGAAAATTCTCTTCATAAATTGTTTGTGTGCTCCCGGTCAATGTTTCACACATAGTATAGTGCTATGTTGCCATCCTGTGGAGTTCAGAGGAGAAAAAAAATCATTAACTGCCAGCATGAATTTAGACAAATGGCCATGGCTCATTATTCTACTTCAGACTGTTTTACGCTGTGTTTTTTTTTGTTTGTGTGTTTTTCAGGCTGCAGATTCAGACAGGTCTGTGCTGTGTGTTTGAGTGTCAAAGACAGAAAACCAGTGTCTGAGTTGGGTTTAGTAGTCTATAATGGAGGTCATGATGTGGGATGCAGAAAGCTTTTAAGGCCCCACAGTGTGCTGTTATATTCCTGACCTCCCACGTAAACATAATAGTATCTACTTTGCAGGTTTTCTGCATTTGTCATGTGAAAATATAGAAATAGCGCATTTAATTTCAAATGAAGGTGTAGATCATCATTTCAGTCTTAGGCTGCCAACCTTTGAGACCTAACATGTCAGTGCAGTTTGGCCAGGATGGATGATTTCAAAGGCTCCTCCAGATATGGTCTGGGAGGACCCACTGGTACATTGTCCAGCGTGTGCCGCTTTTACTGCATCCAGACTGTCTTCATCAACTCAGAAAGTTTGGCAGGATCGACATGGACCTGGCAAATATTTCAAATAGACTGGACCCAGTAAAGAAGCAATTCAGAACTAATGGAAGCCAGGCCGTAAGCTCGAGCCTGGACAAGTACACCGAGGGAGGAAATGAAAGTTTCTTGGAAATGTAAACATTCTTGTTAAAAGAGAACGTCCACTTTCTTTGGAACTTCCACTTCTTTTGTACAAAGAATACACTTTGGCCCAAAGCCTCAGCTAAAGTGGTCTTGCTGTGTTTAAATAATAATAATAATAATAATACCTTCAGTCACTTTCAGTGGAATGTAAAAGTAAAAGTAAAAATATCCAAAAAGTCCTTATCAAAGTAAAATGTCCAAATAAAGCTTTGTCAGAGGTTTAATTGTGTTTCATATCTGTGAGGTTTTCAGCCAACCTTGAACCGTTCCTTGTGTCCTGGCACCTCAGTGGCCATCACTTCTAAAGATCACATACTTGGCTTTGGATCAGCTTCAAAGGGACACAATCTCCTTCTCTTAAAACTGTTTCAAAGAGAACCAGCTCCCCGTGTGCCACGTGGAATGGTGCAAGTGCCGGCAGCGAATAGTGTCAAAGAAATAAGGATCCATGTCAACAATGGCTGGCAATTAGACCGTAGCAAAATCCTACACGTGCTTTCAATAGCCTGTGATACCAAGTTGGCACGTTGGGAAAGCGTAGCATGTATCAGGAAACGTGAACTACATCAAATCAGCCTTGTTCCTCTTCTCCAAAAAACTGTCAAGTGTCTTTGCTGAGTGATGCAGTACTATGTTGAGTATATATAGCAGATAAAAAAGTCACAGGAGATGGATCTCTAGGCGCTGAGCAGCACATCACAGAGCCTCTTACCAGTGATTCACATCAATGTCACAATTCGCTGCCTCAAAAAGAAAAAAAAAACAATTCTCTCACTATGTTGGAACATTTTAGAATGAATCTTAGCTGAAATGACCAAGTTCTAGCAGTTCTTGTTTTTTTTTTCCTTGTGTAAAAGTGGATGCTCCTTATGGAACGTTTTTATGTGTGATGTTATAGAAACCTGTAACTCTGCAATTCCTGCCAGAGGAATTTGAGAAAATGTGCCAGAACAACATCACTATACTAAGGATCAGGGAACATGTGAGCATTATTATTATTATTATTATTATTCATGATATTTTAACATGAGTCAACAAAGGACACAAGAAAAATCAGGAAATCAAAACACTTTTTTCTTTAACATCATACAATGTGATTTCTTATTTTGCTTGTATGTTTTCTGTCTGTATGTTCAGAGGTATTTTGAGCAATGCAATGTAATATTGCATGCTGTCAAAAAACACCACAGTTTCTTGCTCTTTTTTTTAAGTATTCAAATACAAATCCCTGTCTCTTTCTTATATTATTAAAATAACATCGCTGAATGAAAGACGTACTTGTTTTAATTCACATGGATAATTGTACAGTGACTTTCCCCATGGGGAAAAATGATCACCACAGCAGTCACTCAGGCAGAAAAATACACATTTGAACATTTGGACGCTGATGATCGTTGTTGACCATCAACGCCATATCAACAAGGAGTTTTGGAGAAAATAATATTTCTACCACCTTCTTCTCCATACTTGGACCAGACAGACCAGATCACACACACACACACACACACACACACACAGATTGTCTGTCACACTCTCTCACATATCGACTAACACAAAAGTAACCTGAAGTGATGTTGTTAAAAAAAAAGAAAGTGATATTGTTAGGTATATAAATGTAAGAAGATTCTTAGAAAAACACTCTTCGGTATTTCAAAGACGATTAACCATGATCGAATTCATCCAGGTATCAAGAACTTCGATGTCATAATGTCTGAGATGTGAACATGATCATACTGTAACTTGCATATTCTTGTGATCTCATGTCATTAAGTGATAATTCTTGTAATGATATTCAAAAATGATTATCTATACCACTGGAATAGGTACCACCAGTCACCTGGAATACGTTTTAGCAGCCACCACTACTAAATTCCATATTACAGAATGAATTTTATCAGTTGAATATTGATCGTAGTATTTTCCCTCCAGAGGTGGTGTATGTGTGAAAGGTTTGTGTGTTTGTACTAACTGGTGATCCAAGGAAGAGCCCGAATGTGATGAAGTGTGAATCACTTCATTAAAACCTCCATCATTTCTCTCTCCTGAAGACAACTAAGCTCGGAGAGGTTCTGAAAAGCAAGCTAGTGTTTATATGGCGATGCTTGCAGACGAGAGAGAATTTAGGAGTGGGGGTGGTGGAGGAGGAAGAAAGAAGAAAAAAAATCTAGGTCACCATTTTTACTACGATCTTTTTTCCCCCTCATTGTTACTGAGCAGCTTTGAACCCCCCGCTGTGACGTAGAAACCAAGGACTCCTATTGGCTGCGAACTGGGGGTGACCTGCAGGTGTTGGGGATGCTGGTATTGGATGAACCAGGCACACTGGAAGGGATTGGAGGGGAAGTAGGAAGCAGTTGGGGGCTGGTGGAGAAAACGGGGTGACGCTTCCCACCTACTGAGTTACTATGGCACCCTGGGGAGAGTGCTGGGGGGTGCAAAACAGCGTGTTTGTATATATGAGCATATGAAAGCAGGACTTGAATCTGAAATGTGGCTTTAATTATGCTGACAGGAGAAAAGTGATTGGTTGAATCGGAGAACGCTGGAGAGTGACTGGACAGGGGGAAAATGGAGGGAGGGAGGGGGGCTAATCCTGTCACATGGAAGTGTGTGTGTGTGTGTGTGTGTGCAGAAATGGAAACCCCAATGGAAACGGGTCATATTGTTCCAAAATCATGGCTCTCAAAGCGGCTGTGATCCATAATTTGGACAATTCTCACAACACGTGCATGTCCAGAGTTCTGGACGTGCACAGAGGCACCGATTCTTTGAAGCTGAGACACAGTATTATGCTTGACTTATCTGTCAGCTCATCCATAAAGGACACTTGTCCTCTGCAGTTCCTTTTACACTGGGTTTATTGCACAATGTCAGCCAGAGTAAACCTCGGCGGCTTACAGATTTAAAACGAGCCCTCTCACACAAACCTTCCACAGTTATTGATTCAGCAGATATCCATGTACCCCGAGGTCTTTCATGTTTTTTCATGAATATAAAACACACATCCGGCACGATATTAACGTGATATGCGCCGTCCATGTCGGGGTACGGGTAAAGTAGGACAGCGGGTTATAGGTTCACATTCCTGGCATCCATGTTTTTGGAACACTGGTTGTGACTGACTGGTTCTGTTTCGTGTCTTCTCATAAAAATCCAAGCTCCTCCGTGCCCTTCACAGCGTCTGATCAGCTGCCCTTGAAGAGGTAATGTTCATGTCCTTTTCTCAGTAGCAGCAAGAAATTCAACTTGAATTTGATCTAAATGTTTATCAACAATGTGGTTTTACACTTTCACAGCCGTGCAGCTGTTAAACAGACAGAAACTATGTACGTTTAACTAAATAAGTATCATGGCCGTCCACCTGGAATCATTACAGAGGCATCAGACATTACAGGCTCAGACAAATTGACATTGATTTCACTGTGAAAACTTGATTTTACATCATATGGGATTCTGGTATTCATGGAATTAGGGGACAAACGGACAGTAAAAATACTTTGTTTAAAATGGCTCATGTCATTATACTACCAAACTTTTTTTTAAAAATTTCAGTTTCTCCTGCACATATTCTCTTGTGCTGTTTTAAACGCATTTTTCCCCTTTAGAAATTACACTTGATGTGCGCAGACCGTATAATACACGTGAGTAAAGACAGCAGAATTCATACTGGTGATACTGGTGTACTTACTGCATTTTTTTCAAGAGACTCTGAACTCGCTGTTATCCTCTAACCGTGATGTGAAAACCAACCAGGAAATGCAACTCTTCAGCTCACTTTTATATTTGCACAAATAGAGAAATCCCAGATTGCAGCGATTTAGCAGCAGTTAGTGCTCCGGGGTTTGAGGCAACTTCAGTCTGAATGCGGATGTTGCGTTTTCTCCGTCATTGAAGTGAGACAGTATCCTGACATACACACACATACAATCTGACTGTGACTTGCCAGACGTCACAATTCTGCGCCGGAAGAAGCATTACACAGCAAGATTATTCATGAACTTTCTTCTTCTCTTCATCACTTGGTCATAATTGACTGTGTTGACTCCAAATGCACAACAGCTTCAGCATTAATCCACACCCGCTGACAAGAGTCAGCGTCCTTGTTTACGTCTGTGAAGTCAAGTGCTGCATGTGACAAGACATCTCAGAGCCGTAGAGCATTTACACTGCAGTCCGCTGATTGCCTCTCTCCCTGGTTGAGACAGAAGGCCGCCAACATGGAGCCTTTCTTGGCTTCTATTGCTAAAAGCTGTTGTATTAGTATTGTATTGTATTGTATTAGTTTAGATCAGATTACAGACAATCAGTCAAAACATACAGGAGAACAGAGATCGACGTCAAAATTCTAATAGTTAAAACTGAAATAGCATTAAGCAATGGGTTACAGTCTCTTAAGATGAGAGGAAACACTACAGGTTTTGTCTGAGATATTTCCTGGGAACATTCTTCTTACAAAGAGTGCTTCTTAAAATAGCATCTTATTATTTTTTTTTTACATTATTTGTCTCATTAATAATGGTTACAACAAGGGTACTGAAGTTATTGTACTGGATTCATTTGTTATTTGTACAATATATATCACGCCTGTATTTTATCACCACAGCCTCATTCTGCCAGGTTTCTTTGTACAGCAAATATATATATATATATATATATATATATATATATATATATATATATATATATATATATATATATATATATATATATATATATATATATATATATATATATATAACGGCATGTACAATATGTGTATGTATTGTGATGAAGCTGAAAAATGTAACTACTGTGCTGGCTGTGCTGTGCTGACACAGCATTTTTTGGACATTTCCTAATTATAATTTCATATTATAATTGTTTTCAATTCACTTTTCGTAATAATAATAATAATAATAATAATAGAGTATACCCCCTCTAATTCATATTTTATTTTAATATATTTATTTCACATTACATTGCAGCATACACCAAAGCTTCCTGAAATTTGCAAGAAAAATGCCAAAAAGTTTTGTGTATTTGGAGGCTTCCATTCATTAGAATTTGCAACTACCTCAATGACAGAAAGACAGATGTTTATAATGCAGAAGAATGCACAAACGTGTCTTCCTCAGTTCCAAGGGGTCACAGGTCTAAGCCAGATTATGTGATCATGCTTTCTGAAGCAAGTCTTTTCATTCATATGTCCTGGAATATCCCTCTGCGTTGTGACTCACATTTGGCTCCCTGCAGGGTTTACTTTGTACTTTGGTGCCTGGTGAGATTTGTTTGTTTTTTGACTCAGCAGAAAATACAGCCCAGATGTAGGTCAGAAGAATGAACTCCTGTCTTTGTTGCTTTTCTGAGTTGAATATGTCAGTAGGATCTCCTTTTCCATCTGGAGAAGGAAGGTTGCAGTGAAGTGGAATCCAGTGATTCCTCAGAATCCCCGTAGCTGTCTCACTGCTCCGTCTGACGGCGTCCAGTGTTTTACTGGAGCACAGCGCCTGCTGCTCATGAGCTCTCTGACATACATGCTACTGGCATGATAATCCTGTTAGAGCTGTGGCAGGCTGCCGGACACACACACACACACACACACACACACACACACACATTGGGTTATTCTCTATTTGTTCTTTTTGCAGTAACACTTCAACATAAAAAACCCATCCTGTCATGTGGTGTAAAGTCGCCAGAAAAATATATTTGTTTATCTAGATTTAGGTTGATTATTATCATTACTGAACCCAAATATGTCATGTCACCTTTGGGACAAGAGAGGAAATATGACAACGTCTACAAGAGACCAGCAGATCATGTGCAGGAATCAGGTCCGGGTCTATTTTATATTTGTTGAATGACCAAATGTCAACAAGAGTCCCTGTTAAACTGTGATTTTTACAACTTTATTGAAAGCACAATGTGTAAATGCAAGACCAGTGTGCTTACATGTTGACATGTTTAACTTTCCATGGTCAAACCAGTAAATCATTTGGGGAGTAAAGAGCTCTACATCTTTATAACACACTAGCTACAAAAAACAGTTTTTTCCTTGAACAAATTGCAGTTCATCATTCAGTCATTTAGGCTGTGGTTCAAAAGAGTGCATAGAACTTTATTAAAAATGTGATTAATTCCAAATTCCAAATATTTTATTTATTATTGTTATAAGTATATTTATTGAAATTGTGATTTGACTCATATCTACACTGTATGTGCTCAGAGTATTTAGTGAACAGTAAAAAATGCTGCTAATCCGTCTAATAACCATAACGATACCATGCAGAAACACCAAAACATTTGAAAAGTTTTGGGTGTATTTGGTTTCGCCAGTCAGACCACCTGAAAGATCTGCTGAGAGACACAGCTCAGATCTTTATTCAACCACCATTGCTGTTCTTGAGACACACACCAGCTGTGTTTATGAAGCAGAGGTACATCAATCAGAACGGGAAACATAAACACCAAATCACCATTTTATTGACTGAACACTTGGTCTGACCCAACAGTGAGTTGGTCAATGCTACATCCCAATTTTTATTTATTTATTTACTTATTTTATTTTTTTGTGATGAAGCCTTAAAAACTACAAGCACTGTGTTTAACATTTCTGGCTAGATAGCATTATAGAAATTTGACTTTCAGGCACTAGTAAAGAGAAGACAAGAAAGCGATGTCAAACAAATGCCTGTATGTGAGGAATAATTTACCACAATAGATTCAGGGGGTGTGATTAATTAACCACTAGTCTAATAGACTAATAGACAAGTAGAAAGAGCTCATTCCCAGCTCTGCTGGAGGTGTCACACACACACACACACACACACTCCCAAACACACGTAAAAAACATGATTACATGCTGAATTTAAAAAAACAAAAAAAAAACAAACAAACAAAAACTCACTTTGGGCTTCAAAATATCCAAAGTGAAATAAATTGAAGGAAGGTAACGAAAAAAGTTTTTTTTTCCTGAAAGAAGATATATAATCTTCTTGCACCTTGTGTATGCTACAAATCATTTTCCTTCAGCAGGTAGAACTGAAAGCCACCGTGTCCGACAGACTGAAACGATACTACACATTGGTTTTCACAGCTCGCTCTTTGGAGTGAACCTCCAAGATACCTCAGATCATCTCACCTGTCCGATTAGAGATGAGCAGCGTTGTGGCAGATGTCCAAACAGCTAATTCATAATTGATCACAACAGACAAACATACGCAGAGGTGTGTTTTTACATATATACTGGCACCTTCTGTAGGAGTGAAAAGAATACGAATGAATGTCGTCATCCTCTCAACTGAATGTTCTACACATTCGATTACCAACTTAAGAGTTTTTTTTTAACAAACGCCTCAGAAGAAAAACGGGTCCAATCTAAAAGGGTGGTGCAGGTGGGTTTTAATGTGCCAGTCAAAAGAAGGATCATGTAGGAGGCAGTCAGCCTGACAGACTG
Organism: Aeoliscus strigatus; assembly: GCA_901007665.1. Taxonomy (NCBI): domain Eukaryota; kingdom Metazoa; phylum Chordata; class Actinopteri; order Syngnathiformes; family Centriscidae; genus Aeoliscus; species Aeoliscus strigatus. The sequence goes on along the minus strand of CAAKHB010002078.1, from coordinate 9,954 downwards.
AACTGGGGGATAATATGTCCACTCACGTCCACTATGAGCTCATACTGAAGATTAATGGACATTATTTGACCATCAACTTCACATTTTCTTTATAACGTCTCTTATTTTCAAGAACTACTATTTATTTTACACATTTCCGTCTCCTGTGCTTTACAACAGCAGGAGGGAAGCTGATAACTATATCTCTCTCCCTCACACAAGCACAGACGCACGCTCAGAGGCAGAAGGAGGTTGTGTTTTACTCAGTTACGACTCAATTTGGTGATGTCACAGTAAACGCTGGCCAATGGGATATTTCCTCCGCTGGAGTAGGGACGGACATTCATACGTGTTGAGCAGGAGAAAGAGAAGAGGATAAAAGGGAGAACACAAGTGTGTGTGTGTGCGCGCTCTTCTCAGAGGGATTTTACCAGATGTCAAACTGAAGTTACGGCCACAACTCAGCTCAGCTGCTGGGTGCCACTTCAAACATGTCTTCTGTGTAAGTGGGTGCACACATTTGTGTGCGTGTGTGTGCACGTTCACCAGTGAGGCTTTCATCTGCACACCTCCAGTTGAAGTGTGTGTGTGTGTGTGTGTGTGTGTGTGTGTGTGTTAGCCTCACGTGCACACAGACCTGGGGGCTGCATGTTGATCAGCCCTATATGCAGTTATCAAAGCAGAATGTTCTCTTCATAAATTGACTAGTTCATGTGTGTCAATTAAAACGAGGGTATTTATCATTTTATTTTGGTGAGATTGTTCATTGTTCTTCTGCTGATGAGGTACACATGTCCTCTCCGTGGCCAGCAGGTAGCACCAAAGTGCCATTCACCTCCCGTTACCTCCACCAAGGCGTTTGCAGTGAATTTGGCCACTGTTTATTTATTTCCCACAGTCCTTTGTGATCACACATGAAGGACACACACTCGCGCTCACAGCATGCCTTGTATCTACGGTGTCTTTTTGAAAGGCCTTGTTGGTTAAACATATTAGTTTATAAATATTCTGCAGTTACGCCTCAGCACATTTGTTAAAAACAAATAGTAACAGACACAGCCTGTATAGCCAGACGTTTTGTTGTTTTTTTTTTGTCCTATTGCATTTGTCTTTTATTTTGAAGTCACTTTTACTTCCGCACTTCCTGTTGGGCTGTGGTTAACCCCATTTCCACGGCAACTATTTGTTGAGTAGTAGAGTAGTAGAAGGCTGTAGAGTAGAGGCTGTAGAGGAAGAAGAGGAAGGAGGTAGAGGACAGAAAGGGTTGTTGTCTCTACATTCTAGAGAGTTCTAGCACATTTAAGTACCCCTTATAGATCAACTATTAGTTTTCTCATCCTTGTGTTATTCATATCTTTTTCTGTCTTCGTTTATGTCAATGTATGTTAAAGTTTTCCTTCTTTATTCAGTTAGCAGTAAATGTTATATGTTATTGTTATATTAAAACCTATAGTACATTACAAACTAACTCTATAAATGTTTCTTATTTTTGTCTGTATGGCTGTTAGCTCTTACGGGGAACTGACAGTCAGGTGAAGGTGTATTGTCGGGGAAGAACAGAAATAAAATCATTCATCAGTTAAAGCAGGGATGCTACACACGCGTTTGAAAACCAAACGTCCAACCAGCACCGGTAATAATTAATACAATCTAAAATAATAACAGCTTAACTTTACCCTTAAATACAAACACACAACACCTCTGTGCACAATAGACAGACCCTCAGACCAGGTTGGATCAACAACTGTAGCCATTGATTGGATCTTTTCCTGTATCCTCATACGGTCTGTGGAATGTCGGCTGCTGATGTCATGACGGCCAGCAAGTCCCAGTCTGATTGGATTCAAATCAAATTATAAAGCTTCATGTATCGGGACGCTTGGAAAGGCTATATAGTGTCATCATAAAATGGAACTGAATAACGTTTCTATTTGTCATCCATCAGCAATGGATGATGAGGGAGCTGGTTGGTTTCTAAGGAGCCCGGAATATGAGCGAAACCATAAAAAAAGAAACACATTTCATCTCGTGTCAGTGTCCAGTTTTCCCCCCTGGATGTAACTTAACAATGGACTTGTTGCAGTGTGATTCCTCCCATTGATGCCCTGGATAAAAATGTTCCTTCACCATGGTCCTTTCCACAAATAATCTTTTCTCTCTCTTTTTAGAGAAATAAACAGAGACAGAAAGAAGAGAAGAATGCAAAGAGGAGCGAAAAAGCCGCGTTGATTGAACTACCACAGCCAAGGACAGAGGAGGGTGTGTCAGTGCAGAACCCAGCATGACGTCGGCTTCTGTGAAGAAAGTGGTTCAAGGATGTAACAACATTAATAAATGATGCCGCTCATACGCAACCACATGCACATAGAAAGCACACAGCGCTGGATGGCAAAGACTCAGAACAGCAGGCACTCATCTGTGGAGGCACACACAGGGAATGCAGGAACTTTTATCTAGGTCAAATAACCTTTGGTTCTCATGGTCAAGTCCTGACGTGTGAAAGACTCCGGCTGCTATGAACCGAATCATATCACACTTTATTAAGGCAAATACTTGAGAGCATGTACATGCAGGTACCCAGCAGGTAGTTTGTTCCAATTAGCACTGAGTCCAGGTGTTGAAGGAGACTGAGTTGCCATGTTGGTGGTGACTACTTCACAGGCACAACATTGTGTTTCCCCTCAATTAAGAACACATTCACTGGACAACACAGAAGAACGACAATGATTCCTTGACGAAGGGAGATGCTAAGTTGTCTCTGTGTTGTGCTATGGAATTAGATCTACTTTGTTTTTTATTTTTAGTTTTTTCATAAAATCTACTGGAAATGTGTCCCGTTTCAATTGACACACTATTCACCACACTACTCGTGAGCTGCCTGTGTGATGTAAGGTCTCTGCTCTGTTGTATTTCAAGTCCAGTTTCTATGCTACTTTATGCCCACGTCTACAAGGATTGATTGACACTTGTAACACAAACTCGACTTGTTCCAAAAATGTAAAACATCACACAAATACCCATAATGTCAGATGTAATTACGTAAATGCTGCCTTCAATTGTGTGTGTTTTTCTTTGCATGACGTATGACGTATGACTAGGTTCTTGGTATTTTTTATATTAAATGACTTGGCGATCCCTTACCCTTGCTGTCTACGACTATGCGTCAACTAGAGGTTCACACAGGAAATGGTGAGAGCAGGGCATGCTGGGGAGTTACCAAATCTATGACTGACTGTCACAGCCGGTTCATTCGTGTCCTCTTTGAGGACTGTTTCGTTGTTTCTGTCAGTTTATTCTGTTTTATATCTACACAACAACACAACATGCAGCTGTTTCATTTCACCTGCTGTCATGGGATAGAAAAGTATATATTACACCCTATTTACTCATGTGTTCATAGTGTGATGACATGATTACTCATGTGTTGTGTGCCTCAAGTCTGGTATAACAGTGGTCCCCAACCACCGGTCTGTGGACCAGTACCGGTCTAAACGATGTTTTATTTTGAAAAACTACCCAATTCTTTCCCGTGTTTCGCTTGTCTCTCTTTCTTGACACATGTCACTGTGACAGTGAAATGAAGACCACAAACATGCTGGAAAAGGAGTCAACAAACATTGCTGCAGAGCTTTTTTGCTCTGGGGAAATGGCCAGCGGAGGGAAGAGCAACCTACAGACCTTCTGAATAAAAAATAAATTTAACAGCAGGAGTCGTATTTGACATCCGGATTTATTGCGACAGGTGATTCACATGCGCCAGCGACACTCTGCAGAGTATGTGGAGACGAGCAAATGAGGCAGGGAAACCTTCAGACCATATCCAGACCCAGGATTAAAAGACCAAACACAAAGCACTTCAGTCACTGTCTGTCTGTTCCCCCCTCGTTGAACGGAGACAGACACAAAGCTCCACGGATACAGTTCAGGTCAACTGTGTTTTCTTGCCTTTTATATTTGTATTATTAGATGTATATTTGTTCTCATGCTTGTGGCATACATTATTTAGTCACGTCTATCCAAATTGTTTGTTATGAAACCCGTCCGTGGCTCTGTGGTTTATGATATAAAACACCTCTGTTAACCACTGGGCTTTGGTGCCATACACACAGAGATCACTTTCTTTTTAAAAGCAACTAGACACAGATGACATTTAAATGGTAAAATATTATTCTGTGGTTGAATCAGTCACCAGGAGCACTCGTCCAGTCTCATAAATTCGCTGGATTTACAATGTCCACGCACTCACACTTGATGTGTAATGATTCATGAATGGAAGTCATGATTTATTTCACAATGCGTCTTTGCAGCTGTAGTAGCTCCATCTCCCAGAGTGTGTACAGATAGCCATCACAGCATATTGTCTGTTTTTACATTACACACTCTCCAGGTAAGCCTCTGATTTGCACTGTAATCCTCTACTTGGCATGACAGGCAGGAAGGCTACCTGCATCTGTGCTATTTATTCTGTGTTGTGTGGACATTTTGTCTCTCTAGTCAAATGTATGTGTGTCAATGTGCCACTATGCATGTGTAGGTACAAGGAAGAACCACTGCGTAGGGGACGTGTGTGTGTGTGTGTGTTTCCCATCTCACGGCTTATGTCTCATCATTACTTAGAACTGAACACTGATGACTTGTGGTTTGGGCATTAATGGAATACGGAGACCAAAAAAAGCAGTAAAAATAAGGTGGATGTCATTATTATTCATAATAAATCCTTAGCAATCTTGTTGCACAAATCATGCACTGTGAGTGCTACTGTTTCTTTTTGTTCTTCTCTTTTTACAATAGTCAAACAAAAAACAGTCCATTTTCACCAGACAGGCCCCCAGTGATAATAGGGAGTGTTGAAAATGGTCCTATCTTGCATCGATAAAGAATCCCTCAAACATTTCATGGATCCGGATGGTTCCAGAACACTACCAAAATCATCTGGTCGTCATCTGTTCCTTGTCCCATTATCAGCATTTTTTAAACTTTCATTAAAATCCATTCGTAACTTTTCAACTAATTTTGCTAACAGACAAGCAAAGGCAACCGCAAACATAAATCCTTGGTAACAAGGATAGCCACACTGGTGGATATATCTATTTTATTTCATTTAAATTTACATCTTTTTATTTTCTCTCTGATGGTAGCAGGTCTGAAATTCAATTCATGAAGGACAAGCATTTTTTCTAGATGTAGATGAGACACCAACACTTTTTCATTACTAATTTTTTTCAATTCAACATCTACAGCAGGCTAGAAACCACATTTTCATGTAGCTGATGTTAGTGCCAAGGGTTCCTCTTCCACCTCTGCGTATTTGTTTGAGGGAAATAGGTGGTTTATTCTCTTGTCGGTGACTGTCAGCTTTACCATGAAATTATGCATCATTAAAAAGTAGAAAGTAGTAAAATAAATCAGATAGTCTTAGATTTTTACGTTACAATCTTCCATTACATAACACGATACCAAATGTATGACAGCAAAATATGATTATTATTATACACACTTCAACGCGTAGCTCGGCAGACACAGAAATATAAATTTAGACTTTTTAACACTGTCCATCAGTAAAGCAGCATATACAGTAATTGTATCCAAAACCAATGATTTTCTCTGAAGGCTCTTTGAACATTGACTGCAGTACTCATCTGCCTGTCATCCGTCTGCTGCACGATCATTCTCAGGCACCTGTTGTTAGCTGCTAATTACACAGTTCGAGCAGTTCTCGAAGACAAGATCCTCGTCAGCGTTCATATACCACCTCCCTGTATGACTCCTGCCAGCCTCTTGGATCTCTCTCTACCTCTGCCTGTTTGGACTGATAACCTGTTTCAACCCAGTGTCCTTTGGTGGTAACAACACCAAACACTCCAGTCCCTGCTGTGAATTGTGGATCTGGCTCTGACATCCCAATGCTAGACTTGGACTGTCGCTGTTGCAGTCTACGTAGGCGTTGACAGTGGAATGATGTGTGGTTTGGTCATTGGTCATCTCAATCTCATGGTCAAATAGTCTTGACTGAATTTGTGACGGATGCTGTGGACAGAAGTTTCTTTTGGGTCTTTCCTTTTTTGGACTTAAATTCTGAAGGTGCTTCTCTGGTTTCTGTTCATTTAATTTGTTATTTTTATTAACTGCCTTCAGCTACTATCACATCACCACCTCAGTATGGTGCTGACTGGTATGGTGACTTGATATGGCACTCGCTTACCAGTTTACACACCAGATCAAATACACAAACCAATACAATGTCTTTATATCTTTGTGTGTGTAACATCGTCTCTGTATATATTGAGATGTTGCCAATTGGTTAAAATGAGATATAAACTATCCTTCAAAGCACTGTAATTGCTGATTATTATTGCACACAAGGGTCGATCTTTCTCTCTCTCTATGTTTGTGCAACTTCTGCACTACTTGTATATCCATGTGAGCTAGCTAGCTGGTGTGTGTATGTGTGCAGAAGTGTGAGCACAGAGAATTATTGCTGGTATAAATCAAGCGGTCTAATTGGTCAGGATCCATAACCACAGCAGGAGGCCCCGCCTCAGGCTGCTGCTAATTGGCCACCTGGTGTGTAGTGCAACACGCCGATGGTCCAAACTAGGAGGCACCAGAGAATCAACAGGTGTGAGGGTTTGTGTGTAAACGTGTATGTATTTCTTTTAATAATGGCAATCTGTCCTTGTTTCACCTTTGAGTACGGGAGCAAAGCTTTGCCAGTGGGTTGTCTTTGGGTCAGTGGATGACTTTTTCCTACACAGCCATGTCAGTGTAGGTGGGTGTTATTCAGTGGCTTAATCTGACTAAGGGGCTTTTAAAATTGAGGAACTGTGCTGTACACTTGACTGATGAGTTCCTGTCCCATCTGCTGACATTGACGGGACAAGATTTAGTAGATTCCCACTATTTTTTCACAAGAGTCACATTGATAGATCAAAAACCAGAGGAGAGCCACAAAGAACAATCCAGCAGCACATTAATTTAAGACCATATTTACAATAATACTGGCATGCATGTTGTATTTATAGTTGCAATCACAGAGCACATGGTTTCAATAGTGTTCAAAAAAGTGCAAAAGTCTGCTTGAGAAACCAAACTCCAGAAGTTGATTGGTTTTACTCAGAACGCTTCTTCCTCAGGTGACACACTGGAATCAGCATGGCTGTGCACGATCAGCTCTTTGAAAAATGGCTCAGCGCCACGACAGAGTGCCAAAATAGACCTGGTGCATGTTGTTATCGGTGCGGCCGCAAGGCTTGTTTCTTGATGTGTGCCGCCAATCAAAGCTTGATGAGCCGCATGTGGCTCGGGTGCTGCGCGATGATTATCCATGACCGATACAAGACTTCGCTGGGGGTGAACGCACTACTTTGGCTTCATGTGAGGGATATGACGTAGCACCTACCAAACAACTTTATGACCGTTTATTTTTAAGCTACATATTCTCATTGAGGCTTATCCATATTACAGTGCTCTTTTATCAAGTAGGAAAGAGGGTTTTTTTTAACCAATTCTTTATATACCTGCCTACCTGGCTGATGACTTGTGCACACCTGTGGCGTCGGTGAGTCAAATTTTTAGCTGTTTTTGAGTTTTATTTTGAAAATGGGTAGTTGTTAATAGAATATTATTCATAATGTGTTGTTGATATACATAAATTTGTTACAAGAAAGGTCTGAATCTCTAGACACTCCCTAGACACCTTTAAACTGAATATAATAATTTCGCCCTGTACATTGACTCCCTGGTGCCTCTCCGGTGTACAATGGAATCTGAAAGCACTGCTCATATGCTATGAGACACTAAGACACTGGGGCGTCTCTTCAACTCAGCATTATTGTTCTTTCACGAAAAGGATCATTTTCTCATATGAAAACTGAGTGAAAAGTGAGTCAATTGTGACAGTGCTGCGTTGACTAAGTATTTGTTGGCTCTGCTGGGATCTGTGTGCTGTGTAACTGTATAACTACACAATTTTCGTTTCAAAATTATTTTTTGTTCTTTTTTAATTTATTATTGTTATTTATTAATCATTTGGAAAAAAATGCTTATTTTCTTGTATTTTTTATTCTTTGTCCTGATAAGCACAGTGCTCAGGAAAAATATAAATCTTTCACAGAGGATTAGATTCCACAATATGCAATGTTGTCGTCAAGGTGAGATCAGAGGAGATGTTTGCATGAATAAGCTTGATTTGGTGCCATACACATCCAGCTTTGTGTGTCTTTTATGAGACTAGGATCATGTTTATTATTGAATTTATAACCTACAATGATATATAGTCATAAAAGTAGCCAGGATAAAGTGGAATGTAATTCAGACAGATATTGAAAAGCAGGTGAAGTATAACATTTTGGGGTGCAACGATTCATTTTTACAACGATTCGATTCATATCATTTTCAATGGTTCCGATTCGATTCAAGAACGATATTTGGCTCATCTACAATGATACGATTCGATTCGATTCAAGGGCTAGACATCGATTCAGTAACTATTTTTGTTCTGCTAAAAACTGAACCAGTGTGACCAGTGTGATATACATACCTGAATACTGTGCAGATGGATTAAAGATGGATAAAAATAAGCACAACGATTAATGGCAAAAACATTCACCTTTTATTCAATAAATTATCACAAGCTCAGAACTTGATGATCAAAAGACAAAAAAGTGTCCCCCATACTTGAGTATAAAAGTAAAAAAAAAATGATACACAAAAATAAAGGTCAACCTTCCATATCAGGTTGAATGCACTGTACACTGTCATTTCAGAGTATCAGTCTTACACTCAGTACAGTCTTATACTCTGAAATGACAGAAGTAGCAGGTAAGTGGACTGTTCAACCTGATAGGGAGGGTTGACCTTTATTTTGGTGTACACAAAAATAAAATGTAACCTTACCAAGTGGCACAAACACTGATTCTGAGAAACACTCACGCTGTCAGCAGCATGTTTGGTCAGACTTGGCGAGAACGTCTTGCATTTTACAATACCGGAAGCGTTTCCACACACTCGACTTTAAATTCTTCCTGAAAATCTCCTATTTGTCTGCCTCCTCTCCGCTGTTAGCCAATGTTTGTTTTTTCTTTGTGATGAGTCAGCGCCAACGGCACATGGCAATGACTTCACATGCAGGGAGAGTGAAGTGAATCGAGCAACTTTACAGTTAGATGGAAGTGTGTGTGTGTGTGTGTGTGTGTGTATTAGTGCTGTAATTTCATCGAATTAATTCGATTAATTAATTACACCGCAATTTAACGCGTTAAAAAATTTAACACAATTAATTATGAGTTTCATTGGTGGCGATCCAGTGCTTGCGCATTTGAATTTTGGCCCATTGAAGGACCCGTAGTCTTCTTGGCCGTGCTACGTCACCTGCGCCGGCAAATTAACAAGGCAGTGGGACAGACAGGGACAAGACTCAGGAGGATGAGGCAAGTGTGTCTTCAGTCGGGCCACTGGACGGCAAGTCCCATCTGGACCCTGGGATCCCCAGTCCATACTCAGTACAGATGTTCCTGTACACTATGCCCACTACCTGGTTATGCCGTTCCATGTATGCCTTGCCTGCCAGCATCTTACACCCTATATGCTGGACTGTCTCAGGGGCTTCTCTACACAGCCTACACTTGGGGTCTTGTCTGGTGTGGTAGACTCCGGCCATGAGTAGCACATACACACACACACACACACACACACACACACACACACACACACACACACACACACACACACACACACACAGCTCTGGAAAAAAATTAAGAGACCACAGCATTTCTTTTCTGAAATCATCATCTCTACATGTCTGACAGCCAATCCATTCCAGCATCTGTTGAATTCTTGTGCCAGGAGTGGAATAAAGTCACCCAAGAACAATGTGACAGACTGGTGGAGAGCATGTCAAGACGCATGAAAGCTGTGATTAAAAATCAGGGTTATTCCAACAAATATTGATTCCTGAACTCTTGCTAAGTTGAAACA
>CAAKHB010002076.1:0-21629 GCA_901007665.1 Aeoliscus strigatus | reverse complement strand
GGACGGGGGGCGGCGGGGGGGGGGGGGGGAAGGGGGGGGGGGGGGGGGGGGGGGGGGGGGGGGGGGGGGGTGGCCAGTCCAGATGTCTGCTCCTGAAGATGAAAATGAGCATAAGCGGCAGTAAAGACAGATACCAGGAGGGAGGGAGGACAGATGGAGACATATCAATATGGAGAGTAGCACATACAGTTCGACTTGCTGCTTTGCCAAAAAGAGCCCGATTGGGTCATGTGACGTGCTCAGACAGACGAAAGCCTCTCAGTAGAGCAGCGGGGCATCTTCTTTCCCTCCTCCCACCTCCCCTTCATGCTTCTTTAACGCACATTATGTAACTTGAGCTTGAGAGACAAAGGTGCCAGCGATGAGGAACAGAAACACTGTGTGCCAAAGGTAGCACAAGACAGAGACATGCAGATGAGCACAGCCAAACAGAGCGGCGGGCACGGGAGGCGGAGACAGAGATGTTAGGTGTGAGTGCAGCTGGCACGAGGCGTGAGAAGAACAAAGGAGGCAGCAGATATTGCAAATGAGAAAATGGCAGAACAAGGATAAACTAAAATGTTTGCAGGTAAGAGAGAGGAAATTAGGAAGAAATCAGGCAGAAGATATGATTTGATGATTGATGATTGGAAGAGAAAATGGGGAGAGATGGAGGGATTTAAAGAGGTACACAAAAACAGGGATGTCCGTCTCTTGTCATCAAATAATCATCTGCCGAGCACTCATCAACTGTCACGCAGCCTCATGAGCATCCGGTGAACGGGAACGGTGTGCCAGTCAAACGGCACCCACGTTCGTTCCACTAAGACAAACAGCGACTGTGGAAACTTCACCAGGAGGAGGGACAGGAGGAGGGACAATGTCCTGTGATACAGGACATTGTCATGGAAATTTAGATATTTCCACCACAGACATACTGTGTATGTATGTGTGTGTGTGTGTGTGTGTGTGTGTGTGTGTGTGTGTGTGAGCGTGTTGGATTTAATTTGCATGGGAACACGAGGTCTGGAAAGCCTCCCAATAGTGAGATTTGTGAAAATCTGCAGCTGAACTGTTTTCTCCCAATCTTTCTTCCATCCTCTTAACAAAAAAGCCAAACAGACATTAAGAGTCGATCTCAGCGAGATACCGTCTGCGTAATGTTTCCTCCTCCAAACCAGTAGGGGGCGACCTGTTGCAAGGAACAAATGAATGCTCAGTTCCTGTCACCTTTGGTACTGAGCCGTGACAGCCAAAAACAGAACACACACTAGTGTTGTATGTCCATTTTCTTTCTCTAGAGAGAGACACACCTTCTTTGTGCTACAGCAACTCACTGTCACCTCCACGGCAACAAGGTGGCACAAGCACGAGAGGTGGTCCTGTGTTTCAAAGACGCTTTAAACAGCATGTGGATCTTTGATTTGTTGCACCGTCGTCGTGTCCTGTCACACCTAGTCTTACCTGAGCCAAACATTACACCCATGGTCAACGGGGTGACAGCCGATGACTGATCAAGTGTTAAAGACAAAGATGCTGGAGCTTTGCGGCGGACACCATTAGTCCATCTAAAACAGAACGTCCGTTCATGTGGCTGTCTCACACCTCCATGGTGACGCTCATGGCTGGTGAGGCACTGACTCCTCAAGAGTCAGATTTACAATTGTAAGAACAGAAAAAAGCATCTTATTTCACTCTTCATCCAACAGCATACAACTACTGATAATGGTTCATATCCCATCAGCATTCCTCTCAATTACACTCACAAACCAACACAAACATATACACGAGAACATATTTGTCTACAAAGAACTTTCTTTTATAGCTATGGATAGAGCAATTCATTTTAAGCAATTCATATATACTGTAAACAAATTAAAGTACAGAGATGTGTGCAGCACAAATGTAATTTTGACCTACAGTAAAATGTAATTTTAACCTACAGTTATTTTTCAAACTTTAAATTCTGGTGCTTTTTCATAATAACATTTTCATAAAGTTTGCCTATCAAAATGATAAGAAAAAAAGAATAATTCTTTCAGGCAAAAGTGATATGCTGAGGAACAGAGACGGGCACGCGGCATGCAACCCAGTTTGTATTGGATCATGCAGTGAGGCACAGTTTGCCCCTGCCTCACCCGGGGTTTCTGCCCTAGATTTGATCGGAAAAACTCAAATACGGCAAGTTTTACTCAATAAAATGTCAGGCATGTGTAGTCATACCGCAAATGCTCTATTAAAATATTAATATTTATTCATGTACACTTTTTTTCTTTTTTTTGTCAGTGCCTCACCTGCCTCCCTTGACCGCACGTCACTGAATCTCTCCATGCCTAATCCAGACTCCCACTTAGAAAGCTACAGGCTCTGTCAACGAGCGATGGACCTTCAACTCGAGGGGCAGATCAACATACCACTGCTATTGGACAGAGCTACGACCAATCAGAGGAGAGAAGAAGGTGGCGTCATCAGAGAAACGAGTCAAGAATTTGTTTTGGAGAAGAGCGGTCAGGGTCTGATGGAAAGATCCTTTGTTGGTCCAACTCGTTTCCTGTTGGCGCCAAAGACAATTCAAACGCTTCACCAGCAGCAGCCATCTTTGTTGTGTATGGAACCATTGCCGTCCTGTTGACCCCCGCCCACAGTCTCATCAGATAGACCCTTGTGAGTTATAACACCCTGCAGGAAAACCTCACAAAATAATGCTTTTGATGCCACATCCAGGACAGGTACGGGTGACCTACACTTGCTTTTGTGTGTATCTGCCTGACGCGAAGGTAAATCTGCCTCTGTGATCAGAGTAAAACCGCATGAGTGGCTGCAGCACAGAAAAGCTTAGCAACAGTAACTAAAGGGGCTGGGGGTTAGGCATTGCCGATATGTGCTTCATAAAGTCCATCTCCCAGCGGAATCAATGCGCACGCCACAGCGCCACTCCTCCCTGGCTCTGCCATCAGTCGGCACAAAACAATAACACAACACCTCTTTAGTAAAATCCACGGGATCTTAAATAAATATTGTTTTGGGGAGTTGGTCGCCATGGCAACAGGCAAGGGTGGTTCGGGTTTGTCTCTTAATATTCTCACCAACTCCAACATGATTTAACAGCGCGGTGGGAGGGACAGTCTTGATGGAGGGAGTTGCATTAAACGAGAGATTAAAGCCTCATGGGTCTGCTGCGCTACGCCTCAGTTGACAAACCAGAACTCTGTCTTTTTCTTTTTCTTGCATTCAGTTGTCAGTGTTTTACGGATGACAGGGGCTGTACACAAAGCCATCTGCTGTCTGATTCCCTGTGCAAGCTAATATAGGCCAGGCAGGCACACAGTTAGTGGTGTGTTATGCTCTGATGGTTCGAGTTAATCTGAGCATCACTGCGACTTCCTCAGAAAACATTTTCTCTGACTAATCTGCAATAATAAGCTGCACAAACGTAATGTACATCACCGCAGCTGAAATGGCTGCGCAGTTGTGTGACTCAGCAGGAAAACAGGAGGGGATACATGCTCAGGGACAACCACTGGACTCTGGGCACCAGTCCATTTCCCATTTGATTATTATGTTCCACTCTACACGGGAAATGTCGATACTTTCAGCTCCAGTCACTGAGTTTTTTGTTGTCCATCCCTTACTGCAAGTGCTGTGGTTAAAATCTCCTGTGTCGTACAAACGGCTGACGGCTACTGCCCAGTAATCTATAGCTTCAAACAATCAGACGTGCTGCTGCATATTGAGTCATTCACAGACATTATGTCACATGATAATGAAAGTACATTCTGGAAATCCCAACGTGCCACCAGCGAATGTGGATGTGTACCGGCTCATTAACTTTGAACATAATCAGTTTGGACCAGTCACGTGGGTCTATCTACTGTAGGCGGGATCAGAGCCGTGACAGTCTGTGGGCGGGGCCTAACTAGACAACCACAGTGGGTATGTACAAAACAAAGATGGCTGCTGCTGGTGAAGCGCTTTGGGGACAAAAGTAAACATGTTCCTTTCAGAGATCAACAAAGGATCCATTTCCATTCCATCTTCAAATATGCAAGTTGTGATTGAGCTGTTGATGAACAAAATCCAAACAACTCATGACTCTTTGACTCTGAACTGTGTCTTGGGCCCTGAATCAGCGCACACCACATCTGGAGTGTTTACCGTACACCCAATAACTGACCTGAGTTTGGACAACTGTCCTAACCTCCACAAACTATCCACGTTCTTGTTCTCAGACTTGTTGTCAATAGTCATTAACTCCTTCATCTACTCCTGTAACTAACTCGATTTATGTTTATCTCTGCAGAGTTCCACAACCACGACTCCTGACAACAACTGAAAGGAGAGAGCACATCAGCCCTACAACGTGTCTCTGCGTTGGCTCCCAGTTAATTTTAGAATCGATTTTAGTGATACTTTTAAAGTAGATTCCAGACATGCCCCTGAATAAATCTCAGATCTCCTCGCCCCCGATGATGCTGGTTGTAACCTGAGGTCTTCAGAGGGACTGGCTCTCTGGAACAACCTGCCAGGGGAGATCAGATTAGCAAATTCCCCTTCCTTGTCAAAAGGCTTATTTATTTTATTTTATTTTTTGATCTTTTCCCTTTGTTTGGATGGGGTCACAGTGAATCTCTGGTGTATGTAGCTGCACTTCCTCCTCAATTCATGTCCTGTTGTTCTTACAGGCTCGTAGGACAGAAATTGTCCCATGACCCCTCTCATCCTCCCCGTCATTTGTTCATATGACACTATTTCTATCATATTTTCAATCCATTTTTTATAGTCTGGTGGAGATGTACTTTTCCATAACCGGAGGATATTTCTGGCTGCTGTGACCATCTGACCTTTATAACCCCCGAGTCATGTTTTGACATAATTATTTGTGTTTGGTCACCCAATAAGCATAATCTTGGTGAGACTGGAATCTCTATGTCCAGAGAAGTCCCCGGATGTTCTTTTTACTTATTACTTTTACCCAAATGGTTGTATCAAACTACATTCCAATAGCACAGTCCCTGCCTTTGTTCCACACTTCCAACAGAGCTTATCAGGTTACAGACCCATCCTGTGGAGTCTAGAGGGGTGAAGTAGAATCTATGTACTAACGTATACTGGGTAAAGTTACCTCGAACCTCCCTGATTTCCCAGACTCTGCTATTATTCTCTTCCATTCTTCCTCATTTGGATCACATTCCAAATCCCTCTGCCACATAGTCTTCAAACGAGAATTTTGATTTCATTAAATTGTATTAAATATATGATCAAACACAATATTTTTCTTTCATTGATGTTTTTATCTCTTGTTTTTGTATTTGCACTGTGAAGCACGTTGTACATTAGCTTTGCAATACTTAACAGTGTGTGTGTGTGTGTGTGTGTTTTGAGGAGAGTGTGTTACATAAGATTGTCACAGACAAGCCTAACTCATCAGCACTGAGAGATGGAGGCTGACGACGTACAGACAGAAAATTGAGCAGTGAAGGAAGATTTGTCCACAAACGGTGATAAGAAATAATTAGCAGCACAAAGTCAGACGACAGACAGATAGGGAGGTGGACAGAGACCAAGATGTGTGCTGATGTGAACATGCAGCGATGTAGGCGCAGGTCTGTGCCTGCAGCTTTACAAGCAGCATCACCAAGGACTAAGTCTCCTGAAAATCCTTCCGCATACACACACGCAAAAGACTGTATTTAACAACCCGGCTGCAGAGATAGTCGTGACCAGTGGATGATGAAGGGATTAGCATTGTGCCATCTCATACGTCCAGTAAAGGTAGACACTGAACTACACACTCGTTTGAGCAGGAAAACACGGCACATTTGAACTCAGTCATACATATTTCTGCCTGTTTTCATATTAAGACCTGTTAAACTTGTGTCACAGTGCATGTAGGACTGGCAGGAATCAAATAATTACCAAAGTGCAGTCACTCGCTGAGTTTAAGAGCAGCAGTGCAGCGATGATACTCTTGACAGACAGAAAACAAAGAAACTCTAAAGCCTAAGATGAGAAAAAGTAAGGAATGGGACCTCCTTTGTCCCTCTAAGACTGTTCTCATACAACCGATCAACTGTAAAATGAACGTGTCACAATTTCCACGTGCCTCCCTCCAAACTGTGCTTCCAAAGCCCCCCTTCATCACAAAGCAGGCATGTACTGTATAGTGCATGTTCCCAGAAGTCACATTAGTGATGGACACCAGACGATGTTACTATGGCAACAATTGGCTGAAGGAGCGGCGGAGACTGACACTGCATGGCAGTAACACTCAGGTGTGTGCAGGGGACCACGATGGCGTCACGTGGGCTGTATAGGCAATAACTTGAACCCTCTGAGGTCTCAGGGTATGGCCACTTTATTTAAATCAAGTTATCAAGGAATACTCTGAACAAACTCAGCTCAGGAAATTGTGTCATGTTTTTTTTTTAGCACAAACGTTCGTCATTCTGTTCAGCAGGTGTTCCAATTCTGCTGAGTCATGATTCATATCACTTATCAAGTGTCATGAGATGAGTGACTGACCATCATTTAATGACATATTCCTCCATATTCTCTCCAGGATAGACTATGTGAAAGCAAACCGAGTGTCTCTTACAGGGAGGGCAGTTTCTCAATTATTCTAGAATGCTCATTGGAACTCACTGGTCACAAACAGTGAGAGATCAACGCCGTGAATTCCAGATGGTTCAACCCTTCCTTATTTGCCCTACCCCTCACTGGCGGTGAATCACAGTGTCTCCTGAATCCGCCAATGTCTTAACTACTTTCCTCGGATGAAATACTAAAAAGATATGCTGGAAACAGGCCGGGACTGTATGTTCGTGGACCTCAAAGGGTTAAGAATTTATTTTTCTCCATATAAATTTTTCTGTGTCAGTTTCCTCAGTCATGACTTGTTTAACGTGGTTGGGTGTATGTTGTCTTTCTCTGGTGGTGCAGTGATACTTGACTCTTTTCATACACACAAAGCTGCTGGAGACCAGCGTGTTCTGCCAAAGTGCTGCAGACATCTGTCTTTAGGAAACAGAATGCCATCAACCCCTCAGTGAACACATCATCAGTCCATTTCATCATGTTAAGACGCCGAAATATCACGGACGGCACTGCATCTGCTCACAGGTGATGGAAGTGTCACCACAGCACGACTGCAGCGGCAGTGCGTCACTGCAGTGAGTGAAATGCGCGGGGACATAAATGACGCGCACACACTGCTATTACCTCACAGAGCGGGCTTTCCCTGCTCATGACAAAACATCTACTGCGTCATTCAAACTCTGCACACAGTCTGCCTCTCTCTCACACACGCATCCAGTATGTGTGTAGCCGTCATCTGCTATTTGTGTGTGTGTATGAACAGACACGTTCATCTTTCCTATGGAAACATTCTTTAAGGTCGTGGTGAATTAGCATTGGAGCAGAGCTCCTGTGTACAGCCTGTACAGCAGGATCCAAGTGTCCTCTCAACCTTTTTGTTCCCATGTACTTGATCTCGAGTCAGGTATGATCAAGCTAAAGAAGGAAACCATTCCAGTTCCCGTCAGATGCAGTTTACAGATTCCGTCCCAACAATATTCCTGTTCCATACCTGCAATATTCATGCAGGGCCGAAAGGATTCCTGGAATCCTTTGAATCGAGGCACTGTTTGACTGCTGTTTAAACATCGTAAACAGTGTGTTCACTCGGAGGACCAGGTGGGGGTGACACCACAAAATGTTGGCTGCTAACCACCGCACACACAGAAGAAGAGGCAGAGTGGGACAATGCAAACAGTGAAGAAGAGAACATTTTGGTCTTTTGGGGATGTTAGGCATCATTGCTGAAATATAAGTTCACTGCAAAGCAGAATTAGTGTAACATGACAGGATGATAATGATGCTAGCACTCAGTCCAACACTGTGTCTCAAATCTCATACTTCCATTGGTGCACTTCTTTGTAGTACACTACGCACACTATGTATTTACTCACGAAGTGCGCACATTTTCGACAGGGTAGTACTGTCTCAAATCAAGCAGTGCCGTCGCACACTTACAGGAAATGGCGTGAAAATGACACCTACTGACGCTAGCTGATGCGTTTTATGACTATTTACGTCTATGTGTTAACACACTGACCTCTGACCTCACATCTTAATCCTCAATCTACATTGAAGACGACAATTTATCACACACAAGAACCAAACGTACGCCACAACGTCAATGCCTGAAAGTGGTCTGTGGTTCACTAGCTAGCAAGCTAACGTTAGCATTGGCTGGGATTCCATCAGTAGGTGATCTCCCCTGGGGGGACACTGGCGCTGCTGTTGTCCTCCACCATCTCTAAAAGTCAAAGGTCGCTAAGATGGAGGACGTTGAGGGTGGAAAGTGTCCATCGATCCACACCGAACTTTAACGTTTGACTAAACCAACTGAATGTCGTCCACTACATTTTCAAATACTCATTTACTGTGAATGCACTTATGTACTCAAAATACTAAATATAGAATAACATGATTTGAGACACAGCATAAGTTCTTTAATTTCCATCCACTGACCTACATCTGATTCTCTCTGTTGTATATTTATTATTATGCTTCCATAGAGAACGATTTTTCTCTGATTACTGGACTAATCGATGGATTTCATCTGTAAAATAATGCATAGTTGCAGCTCCATAATTGTTTTTAGCTCATGATGAAATGAGGTCGTCGCTGATCACTGAAAGTTGACTTTCTGTGCTGTGTCATCATCACAGCCAGGGACACTGGCCCCTCAAAACTGATGGTAAAAACTCTGAACGCACCAGCATGACCCTTCTCTGAGGCTGACATCCTGTCTTTGTGAGAGATTCTGGATGACACTTTGGCTGCAGATGCAACTCTCAACCGCCTCGCTTCCTCCCGCCTCCTCCTCTCTGCGAGGGAGGGAGGTGGAGGTGAGAGAGAGGGAGAAAGGGCAGTGTGATACAGGAGTGTGCAGCGCACACAGAGGTGGCTTAGTGAATTCCGATGACTGCACCTGCACACACTCATAAACGGTTGTCATCTTATAATGCCGAGGACTTTCCAAGAGAACGTTTCCTCACAGTATATCAAGGCAATTCACAAATCACATACTGGACCAATGGGATTAAATGTAATTTAATTAAGCAGTTTGAAGAGTGTATTACACACGGCCGTTGACGTGAGAGGGTCACAACTGTGACTCAGTGCAAACGCGCATAGACACACTGCAGCTGCTCAGCTTCAACGGTGTGTGAAAGATGAAATAACATACCTTTGTCATTATCTCTTGTAAATCATCATTAGTTATTATATTCATATACTCAAGTACAAAGAACCATTTCTTTGGATAAACCTCTGCAGCAGGGTGTTGGAGCTCTATCGAATAATCCGACTGTGAACATTTGTGTGTCACAAGTGATCGAGTTTGAAATGTCAGCACAGTGAAGAGTCGAACCCTCTCTGTTCCCGTCTTTCCCTCTTTGCCTTGTTGTTTGGCGACTCGTTGTGAAGGGCAAAGGTCAAGAGATGCATTATCTACTGTGTTATGAAGGGTTAACAGCTCCAGACGTCTACTACTGTCGTTCACCAACCTATTTACATTTACATACACTAAGAACACTCATCAACTAAGTTTGCTTTCTGGTGTTGCTGCTTTTACACTTTTGTTTGTTGCTGTTTTATTTTGAAATTTGCCTCCACCTGTGTCTCTGACCCAATTCATCAAATCACATAGGAAATCACAAAGAAACATCAACAAGTTTTCCTTCTCACTCAAAGGTTTCTGTTGTCTCAGTCAATAATGAATTATACACTTTGACAGGTTGTTCTACAATTCTTGTAGAAAAACAGAAATCGTCTTTAAACATCTTTCATGTTTGAATTTAGGAAGATGCTCTGCAGTTTTCTTCATTTCAGCATGAACAAACTCACTGAATCTGCTTCCTGGGATGAGAACCTGTGGTTTGTTCATATAAACAAACCTGCTATCTGATTTCCTTGTGGCATGAATCTCATGAAATGCCCGCTGACGGTATTATACCACAATTTTCTTCATCCCACTCCTTCTGAATTTCTGACCATTGTCCACTCACACATGTCCAAACAATCACAGAGATGCATTGATTTGACGTCTTCTCCCGTCCTGCAGAGAAAACACATCATTTCATAAGTTATTAAGACAGATATGCACCGGGTTTTTGGTTTAGTTTCATTATTCAGAATCATATAATTCGGATGATTAGGGTTCATCCAGATCCTGCAGTGTTTTTTGTGTGCCGTAAGTTCCGGCCGACAGTAAAGTTCACAATTCACAATTCCAATAAAATACACAGCATCACCGGAGAAATTCATACAGCTTGCTATCACACGTTGATGATTGAGACACTGTCTGCTGGTGTTTTGCTACATTTCTGTACTCATTCATTTCTCATTCTTACGCGTTTCAAGTCCACATCACTCAGTCCGTTTTAAGTTTTCTGACATGCCAGCTCACACTCATAACAAAGGCATTTAATCAGATCATGAGCTACACACATAATTTGCACTGTGTGGAAGTGAATAACAGCCACACACCCCCCTTATTACTGTAAGTGAATGAGTCAGGATCGTGTGTGTGTGTGTGTGTGTGTGTGGTCCCCTGCAGGCTATCTGCAGAACACGTCTTACCAAGGGCATTCAGTGTCATTCAAGGGAAGAAGAGCCACAGAAACCCTACTCACCCTCAAACATCACATATTGTAGTGAGCTATTGTTTAATTGTTCCAGAGCAAATGAAACATCCCACTGCACCATCACAAACCCAGTGACACACAGACACATGCTCTGTTTATCTGTTTATCAGGGCCAGGCTCATCGATCAACTTAGCCTGGTTGCCTCGGTAACCCTGTTAATATTCAAGGCACGCAGCAGCAGACAGCTTTCCGAGGAAGCTGTGTGTGTGTGTGTGTGTGTGTGTGTGTTAGGTAATGGAGATTCCCATTGGCTCGTGGACAACGCAGTCCTTCCCAGCATCAACCTGTGAGGATGGACGTGATCACACACAGTGGATGACAGCTCTAAGAGGGCACAGCCATTGAAGTATCTCCTCAACTGAATTTGACATTCTCATCATATCCACCCCCTCCCCCTCCACATCCACTGAGGTTTTCATTCAGCTTTCTCCCTCCAATTCTCTTCCCATCTTTGCCTCTTTTCATTCAGTGTGCACCCCCATCTGCCACCCCCCTCTCTTATTTTTCATTCATAATCTGCAGTTCCAGGCTCATTCACAAACACCACCACCCCTAACAGCCGCAAAAAGTACGAGGGCGAGGGTAGCCCCCACTGGCTGGCTGACTGCTGCATGGTGAAGGGCTCCCTGAAAAAAACAGCCAATCTGCATGCTGGGAGGAGACGGGAGAAAAGTGATGTTGGGGTATGTATCGACCCTGCCTCTGCTCCTTTCTTTCATTCACACGACCTCCATTCACACATCGAGCCTCCCATGCTGCTGTTTTGTGCCAGTTGCAGATGTTTTCGGCGCTTCTACGTCAACAGAGGGGCGCCGGGTGCGGGTGTGGGTGTGAAGGACACCAGAACCACACTGGTTCTGCCATTTCATTCCACTCTTGTTTTAGCCAACAACCTTATTTCAGTGCAACCTTCTATCTTTGTCCAACTCTGTCTTCTAAAACTTGTGAAACCCACAGAAGCAGGTATCTATGTCGAATACAAAAAGTCTGAATTATTCAGTATCTGAAATAGATCAGACTCATTAAATAACAAATACGTAGAACTGAGGCATTCCTTGAGCCCAACCATGAACGTATTGGATGGCGGCTGACAGGAGGGAGGACCGAGTGGATACGAGCCTGATTAGACGCTCTTCAGCCGCCACCCACAGAAAGGGAAAGGCTGCAATCAAAGAGAGGGAAGGCGAGCATGAAATAGTCTGTCTCTTTGTTCAATCATTCCACTGAGTGTTGTTGCTGAGTGAAAGGGAAGGAAGAAATAACTAGAGAAAAGGGAGGGAAGGAGATAGGTAAGAAGGATGCAGGGTAAAACCTGAAGCATCGAAATGAGGGTTGAAATTCCCAGCAGCGAGGGAGGTGGACAGCTGAGGCGTCAGTCTCTGACTAATCTGCATTCTGTGTGTTCACATTTAGAACACAGAGGAAAGAAGAACACGAGACAACTGCCACCTAAAATTACCTTGTTAACGCTGTAATACAACACTTTTAGCCTTGTTAACAAGGCTGAACTTCAGCACAAAAGAAAATCATCCAGCGTGGTAAGGAAACGTTCACTCGGCAGCACAGTAAGATGTTGAATTTACAACCATTCAAAAAAAAAAAAAAAAGAGGAATTTGTATCATATATTCACCAATCAGCCCTGACAATCAGCCCCAATCATCATGATCACTTGCCTTATGTTGTACAGGTACTTGTCACCAAACCAGTGGTGTGTCGGTTGCAAATGATTTGTGCAAAAGAACAGATCTTTTGGGTGAACGAACTGAAAGGAATCACTTACTGAAGTGATTCATTTGTTTCACAGATCTCTAGTTCTGGTCCTTTTGTGCACTAGTACAGAGGGAAGCGTTATATGTATTATACACAGCGACAACATGAGACTAGTGTGGTTTAAACTGCCGGAATCAGACTCAGCAAGGAACAGCAATGTCCAACTGTGCCCAACCTGGTCCTCCATGGCCACTTAGGCTGCAGCTTTGAGATATCACCCAATTCAATCAGCAGCCAGTTGTCAGGTCTCTGCAGAACTTCCCAGAGATTCAGGTGATCAGGTGTATCGGAGCAGGGTGACATCTAAAACCTGCAGGATAATCTGACCACGTGGACTGGCTCGGGCACTCCTGTTTTTAAACAGTTTTAAAAACTTGCTAAAACCTGCATTCATCTCCAACGTGATGCAAACCCCAAATGTCAAGATTTATTAGAGGAGTCTGGGTTTAAACTGGAGCCCTTCAAAAACAGACGTGCAACGGTTGCTACAGACACTCTGAGCTTCAGTAAGGCACCTAAGTTCAGTTCACACACAACAAATCCGTCATATAATCTTTTTGAACCTATCTTTTTAATGAACTGATTCTACTGACTCAGTACACTGAAGAGAGCTGCTTTAGCCATGACTCTACTAGACCTTGAAAGTTGTGCGAAGGTATCTGTCACCGTGTCATGAGGAGATGATCCTCAAAGTCCAGTCCAGACCAAAGATTCCAGGCGCAACAACATCTACCGTTCACTTCACACTGACCGCTCATTACAACATCACATGACTGTGGTTTCTAAAGGAAACGGCACAACAAACGCACAATCAACACAGCATTTCAAGCTCATGTTGTAAAGGCACGGTTGTGCCCCAAATGGATTTATCAGATCGTTTTATCAGCGCGTCCTCCTTGCTCTCAGTCCAAAAGTTAGCATGTTTGTTAGCATGATTGTTAGCATGTTTGTAGCCGTATATGTCACACAGTCACAGAAACGCCCCATGCGGGTATTCGTCACTAGCTTGCAGCTCATTGTTGCTGCAATGGTTGCAAAGGACTGGACTGGACTTTACGTAGCGACGGTGGACCTCTATGGATCGCGCTGGTCTTTCAAACAA
This sequence comes from Aeoliscus strigatus, assembly GCA_901007665.1. NCBI lineage: Eukaryota > Metazoa > Chordata > Actinopteri > Syngnathiformes > Centriscidae > Aeoliscus > Aeoliscus strigatus. The sequence goes on along the minus strand of CAAKHB010002076.1, from coordinate 8,064 downwards.
AATGCACAAACGATTTATTGGATTGTGATCTGGGTAATGTGGAGGCCAAGTATGTGTTCTTCAAACCACTCCTGAACCATTTCTGCAGTTTTGCCATGTGCATCATCCTGCTGAAAGAGGCCGTTGCCATTGGCGAATACTGTTTGTTTTATGACCCGGTGTAACAATGTTGAGGGCGATGGTACGTGTCAAAGAAACATCCACATCAGAGCGGAACATTGCCAGAAGAATCCCACTTCCTCCACTATCTTACCTTCTTCCAGTCGTGCAATCGTGGTGTCATGTTTATCACAAGGCACCTTCTTCCATTCCTCACTGGTCAATCTCTGTATTGTCTCCAGTTGTCGGTACTTTCGGTGGCAGACAGGGGTCCACATGGACACCCTGATGGTCTGGAGCTACGCAGTCCCAGTCCCAACAGACTGTGATGAAATGTGCCAGCCTTCTGTCTCAACCAGCATGAACCTTTTCAGCAGCTCTTCTGTTGACCCCATGATCCTGCTGCTAGTTTAACTTACATTGACCACATTTGGCACTTTAGGAAGTGACTTGGAACTTGGAAAGTCCAGGAAATCTTGGGGCCAAGCCTGGATTAACCATTAGGGCAACGGGGCACATGACGATGGGAGATGACGAAGAAGTGGTAATGAAGAAGAAGGAGGAGGAGAAGCAGGACTCCTAGAGCCCACTGACACAATATGACAGCGATGCGGAACAAAGCAAAAAGTGGAGAAGAGGAGAAGAGCAGACGGCCCAAAACCAACCAAGTTTGGGATCTTGCTTGGTTACTTGGTACTTACTTAGCGTAACAAGTAAAAGTACAATGATTTTAAAGCATCTCAACTGCAAGCACCAAGTTCAGACATACAGTGCCCACCAGACACACGTTGAAATAAATGTAAACTGATGACACCCAATGACCTACACCAGCTATGAACTGTAAATGAACACGCATCATATTCTCTCTGTTGTATGTTTATTATTGTGTTAAAAAACATTTTTACTGGATTAATCAATGAAACAACTGGTAAAATAATTGATAGTTGCAGCTCTAAAAAATAATATGTGCAAATGGAGTTATATTAAAATCCCTGAAAAAAATGTCGATCACTTCCTAACAGTTGCACTTTACATCCAAGTTGCTGTCATTATGGTAATGATTTGCCGGCTTCTGGCAACAGAGCAAATGGGATTACCGTAATGACAGCAATATGGCATGCCTCTATTTCAAGACAACTGGATTGTTGTCTGCTCTTTTTACTGGTCTCCCCCAACAAAACCATTCAGAGATGTCGGCTGATCCAGACCTCGTCTGCTCGGCTGCTGGCGAGGACTCAGAGTCGGGCACACATCACTGCTGCGCTGGCTTCCAGTCAAATTTATGAACAAATATCAGCGTTAGAGTGTAAGTGCAAAAAGCCAAGGAAGTCCTTCAGAAACTCTACTCCACTCACACAGTGACTCATATCGTCATGAGGTTTTCACACGGCAGCTGACGGGAACAACCCGCCGTCTCATACACTGGTAGGAGACATCAAGGGCTGCAACAAAGCATGTGACTGCGACGACCAAGGATGAGAAGAGGCACCGGGGCAAATATATGGTGACTGACACGAAGCTTTAGAGGGCTTGAATTGTTGCTAGCATGTAGTCATGTTCTTTAAAAAAATACATAATGTCATTGTAGTCAAGACAGTGGGCTAAACATAGTGTAAGACAGCTGAGGGTGTTTTTGGTTTGCTTACATCACCCTCAGGAGACGAAGGAAGTGAGAGGCCGATAATGTCAGTGGGTTAATTCTAGAGACGGAGCAATGGCAGACATTCAGATGGACTTGGATGTTCTATTACTGCACAGGCACCGTCATGTTTGTGGTTTGCGTTCGTTAAGATGGGAAACAACTGTCACAAAACACCGCTGTGACTGGAGCAAAGTCTGGAGTTACATCACACCGTCTTCCTCTTCAGAGCTCTTCACATGACGGTGCATCTTCTGAGAACCCATCAGAGTGACGACGCATTTGAGGGGCTTGAATCTCAGGTCTGATTCTGACTGGACCTGTCCAACGCTCATGACTCCACAGACGCAGTGGAATATATGACTAAAATCACAGATAAGCGTGGAAAACATGGTTTGTATGAGCATAAATGTTGTTTGTCATTCTATGTTCAGCAGGTGCTCAAATTCTGCTGAGTCACAACTCATATCACAGCAAGCATCGTGAGATGTGGGACAATCTCCTCTTTTTTTCCTGATGAACTATGTCAAAGTGAACGGAGCGTCTCTCTGACAGGGACGGGGGGGTTCTCAGTGATTCTAGAACGCTCATTGGTCCGTTTCAGAAACAAACCCACCGGTCACACACAGTGGGAGATGAACGTCATGAATTCCAGATGGTTCACCCGTTTCTTATTGCTCCTCTAACTCCAGCTGTGCTCCACAGAGGTCATCAAGGATCTGGACTCTAAAAGTACAGAGTCTCCTCAGTCCGACAACGTCTGAGACGCTCTCCTCGGCCGGAGCAGAACTACGATATTAATGGAAACATGCCAGGCAGGAATTCGCACCTCAGAGCAGCTCACTCAGGTGACAGAACAGTCCAGTTCTATCTTCGTCTTATTGCCAGTGGGAACTGGGAAACTTAGGAGGACATAATTCATATGTAAATATGGTCAATGCACCATCATCTCTGAGTTTGTAACCATGCATGAGGAGCGACTGCTGACGGAACACCGACGGTCAGTGGGACAGCAGAGTGACATCATCGTTGTGTAAACTGTTTGAAGTCATCGTCCCGCCCTCTGTGTCAGCGTGTACATGTTCCGACATGTTAACAACACGGAAGGCTGACGGGAGCCCGCTGGATACCGCACACACAACCTGACACGGCGCAGAGGAACAGAGCCAGCACACCATCACTGAGCGCTGACCACAGAGAGCCACGACGGGGGCGTTACATCACTGACAGCAGCCCTGGAGAAGACCAGGGGAGAGGAGGGGGCCGGTTCAGCAGCAGGCAGTAACTGGGAGCTGATCACTGCAAATTCACACACACACACACACACGCAGGTCAGGTGGAGGTTCAGAGAGCTGCTTGATGCAGAGCTGTGACACACTCTACCCCCCTTCATCACTTCACTTCATCCCCCCACGCAGACGACCAGCCCGGCCAGTAATGAGCAGAGTTATGTCACATTATGAGACCTGAAATACCACAAATCATCACCAGCTACAGAACCCATTCCACTGCACATTCCTGCCATGAATGACACGTCAACAGAACACAGACAGTCCCTTTGGATTCCAGGTCATTCTTCAGTCAACACAAACATCTCCATTCTCCTCCTATACACACACATCTGCTTTATGATATTATGTATTTGACTTATGTTGACAAAAAGTGCTGTGGATCAGATCCCTGGGAGTAATTGTGTAACACTGATTTTATGCTGCTCTTAATGCTCGTTGTGACAAAGAATACCTTTAGGCAACATGGCTCAGGAGGAAGAGGTCAATAACAACTGAGACTCTCACGGTCAGTTTGTACAGACTGAAACAACAAAAAAAACAACTCCTCAGTGTGCTGCAAACTGTTGTCTACAGATGATCTGAACGATGGAGGAGCCCAAACCTGATTCCATATCTCCTCCACCCACTACCGTACACACAGACACCACTGGGCTACTTCCAGTCTCTACTTTCCCTTCTCTCGCCCTGGTTCTCCACTCGTGAGTCTAATTTATTGTGTCATTTTCTCTGAGCCCGTCGTCTGTCTGGATTTCACACTTGACAAGTGTGAGTAGCTGGTTAATATGTGCGACCGTGGCAGGCGTGTGTCCAAGCGGGATGAAGTTTAAGTGCTGTTAAGAGCTCTTCATTTCAACACGTGAGCGTTCAAACATCTTTTCTCTCTACAGCTTTCCCTTATATAGCACGTCTGCTGCCGAAGAAAACAAACAACACGTGCAGGTGACAGAAACTGTGATTCAATGATATGAGAGCGTTGAAGGTATACGCCGTGGGTGTAAATGAGCGTGCAGGCAGCCGTGTGCCCTGGCGTTGCCTGCTGCAGTGTGATGCAGAGAGGATATTTTATGTCTCTGAGCCCTCTCACACCTCTGGTGTAGGTGCGCCTGTGACGCACGCTGAGAAAGTCAGGCTGCATACTATCTTTGTCCGTCAGTCACGCTTCTCACAGAGTTCTGTTTTAGCCGGTCGCCATCCACGCTGCCCAACAGACCTCCAGGTTGAAGGAAGTCTCTGTCAGACATTAGTTACCATTGAAACACTTCACGCTGAGCAAAGAATACCCACATTCTGACAACACACACACACACCGGAAAGCCCCTGTCACTACCTGACACAAATTAACCCCTCCACCCCACCCGACACACAAAAACACCACTGGGTCTCTAAACAGAGATAAAATTAATGGATCAATGGCGCCCTCTGTGTGTCTGTGGAGGTATAACAGCCTGAACCAACACACGTTCCAGTACGCTGGAATAACAGACATTATCAAAATCGTTACCAACAGCTTTTTATCGTCCATATGTCTGAGCATAGAGAGAACAGCAACAGTGACAACAATGAGACAGCTGGGGTGGATGGGGAGGCAGAAAAAACAAAACACCATAAAACATCAACAACAACAACAACAGCAATGTTAAAGTCAACCAGTGGTGGAGTTGAGACGGGAAGGGTAATCTGGGAGGGCGCAGGGCAACAACAGTGGAAAAGAGAGAAGAGCAATAGAGAGAAGAGAACAAAAAAAAACAATAAAATAAAACAGCAGCAACTGCAATACTGCCAACAAAGACAGTAGCAGTGGAAATTTGTATCGTCCCAACTAAACCCAACTGTACAACGGGGAAGATCATATACATGAAAGATTATGATAGTGGATGATGATTACGAGACACAGTGTGTTGAATGTTTGGGATGACGTGGATGTCACAGGATGTGGTTCTATACTATGAGGTTATGTCGCAGTCCAGAACACACTCTGTGCTCCAAGAGCAAGACACTAGCCCAAGACAAGGGAGAGAACCGACCCAGCCACCATGTGGGTCCCTGCACCCCCACCACAGGAATGAGGGCAGCAAGGGAACAAGGGACCCATGTGGGACAGGGTACCCCCACTGGGAGGTCCCAGGCCCATGTCCCCCACCTACCACTCCTATGCCTGGGAGCACAGCAAGACACTTGCAACTCATCAGACACAGCCCCAATGAAGGATCTTAACCCGGAAATCCTTAAATTTCTTGGCTATTGACTGACCCCATTGAGACGAATATACATGAATTGACTAATTTAGTGTTCTCTCATCTACTGCTAGTTTGTCATTTCTACTATAATAAAACTACTATAACTGCTGAGAACAATAACGACGACATGGGAGTTTAACAGCCGCCTGTTAATTATAAATCTGAACCATCTCAGGCATAAACCACTGAGGAGCCAAAGAATCAGGGTTTTATTGACATTAACTTTGGGTATTTATTCATTCAATTGTTAGCAAAGCAGCAACATTAGCTGATATAAAAGACCGTAGGTCGCCACTGAGAGAAGACCAAATGAGACACAAACCTGACCGACATCACATATTCTTCTATTATTACCTACCCAGGTCACTAATATATAACGTTATTAAAACAAGTGAGTGTATACAAGCAGACAATAAGACAATGTCACTAGTTTTGTGGCATGTGGTGTTACATCATTGGTGAATTGGAACCAGAACATAACTAACATGTATGTAACATCACTACTCACCAAGCATCAGGATGGAGTCTTCCTTCTTGACATGTTTTTCCAGAAGATGCTGGACTTTGGAGAAGCTCCCCAGCCAATCATAACTCTGCTCGGTCTTGTAGCGTTCATCCCAGTAGTCGACATCTTTGTATCTGGAGTTGACCTCTGGCAGCTCCATGGTCACTGGGACACAACAAAATTCCTATTTGCACATGACAAAAGCTTGAACCCTTTGTGGTTCTGACCATCTCTGCCAATCAGCGGCAGGATTTCAGTTCACACACAAAAAACCCAATGTCAGTGTGACGAGAATGATTCATCTCGTCATCATCCAAGTTAATCAGTAGTAGCAGTAGTAGTATGTTCTGTTTTTCTCTGTCAAAACTATTTCTAAAAAACAGAGTCAAAGTCTATTGTTTCCCGTTTCACAACATACAGTATCTGTAATACTGAATCTTTTCCATTTGATCTGATGTCATTTTATACTAATGAACACTACCGTACTAATTTATTTATGTATTTATTTTCAAGACAGATAACATTCACTGTATTAGAAATACAGTCCAGGCATTGTCATTATAGTAAGTGACTATTCCAGCTGGAGGGTTAACACTCAGGATAACCCTGTCTGACAGTTAGAAAATAACTGCACTTGGCACCATGAGTGAGACTGTGTGTTTGAGTGATGACCTCCCTGCTTTGATGCATTTGTTAGTCTAAGAGCATAATAAAAAGCTATGTTTCCTGAAGTTCAAAAGGGGGATCCAGGATGACAGTAACGCTTCAGGAAATAGATGGTCTCATTGTTTGTCTGGAAGCCCTGCAAGAGGCGAAGCAAAGGGAGAGGAAGGCGACGCCTGCAAGGAGCCACTGGAAAGAAGAGACCACTGGCTTCCCTGATGGAGCAAGCACCCCCCGGAGCAGGAGAAGGAAGCAGGAAGCAGCATCACGGCCCCTCCTCACGCCGCAGCAGCCATGGCAGGAGATGGAAACAGTGCAGTTTCCCTCCCACAACCAGCATTATCGGGCCCACCAGCGCCACCTGAAGGTCCCCGATGGAGTGCCATGAAGCTGCCATGGTATAACGGGGAAGAACCTCCAGGGACTTACCTCATTAAAGTCCAAGTGACATCCGAGCTTAATGCCTGGTCAGTGGAAGAGACAGCAGTCCAAGTCGCCCTTGCCCAGGAAGGAAAAGCCCTGCAGATCCTCACAGACCTCCAATCTGAGGAGAGGTTTAAATGGCCAGCCATGGAAAGGGCAATAACATACCATTTTGGCCGCCACGCACATGCCAATGATGCCCGAGACAGGCTTGTCAGTCGACGGAGAGAAGAGGGAGAGAGTCTGGGTGCATATCCAGCAGATCTCCACTACACCCCTGCAACGACCACGACGAGGAGCCAGAGGAACGTAAGGATGTTACCGGTGTGGAGACCTGGGCCACATCGCACGTCACTGCCCAGCACCAGCCCCACGGCAGCAAAGTCACATTGGCGTCTCGGTCGCCTGGGCCAGACAAATGGACTGTACCTGGACTCTTATCCACTACCGCGTGTTGATGATGCCCTTGATTACATTGCGGGGTCCTCCTGGATCAGCTCCCTTGATCCTCGCAGTGGCTACTGTCAGGTGGAGCTGGAGCTGAAGCACACCCCTAGACTGCCTTCTCCATTGGCCAAGGGTTGTGGCAATTTAAAGTCATGCCTTTCGGCCTCTGCAATGCTCCAACCACGTTTGAGCGCCTTATGGAGAGGGTCCTGTCCAAAATTCCTCTGAGTCAATGTGTGGTCTACTTGGATAACCTCCTCTCCCATGCTGCTGACTTTGAGAGTGCTGTGACCAACCTGAAGATTCATGCCATTCGCCAGGCTGCGTCTGCACCCTAAGAAGTGTCACCTTTTCCGACGAGAGACATCTTTCCTGGGTCAGTGCAGCAGGGGTGTCCACTGACCCTGCTAAGGTGGCCACCGTGAGAGACTGGCCTGTTCCCTGTTCTGTTCAATGTTGGACAATTGAGGAGCTTTCTGGCCCTCGCCTCCTTCTATTGACGGTTTGTCAGGGACTTCGCCACAATTGCCAGCCCATTACATCGGCTGACCCAGAAGGGCCAAGTGTTCCAGTGGAGTGAGAACTGTGCTGTTGCCTCGAGCAGCTCCGCTCAGCACTTGTTGGGGCCCCCGTACTGTCCTACCCAGACCCCCAGCTACCATTCATTGTGGACAATGACGCCAGCAATGTGAGGCTTGGGGCTGCACTCCAGGGTCCTTCAGCTTGTCCATGGCTCAGTGGGGGCAGGCCATTTTGGAG
>CAAKHB010002075.1:23552-35204 GCA_901007665.1 Aeoliscus strigatus | reverse complement strand
CAGTCGTAGCAAGACAGAGTATATGTGCATAAATGAAAGGGAGACCAGTGGAAGAGTGAGGTTACAGGGAGCAGAGGTGGTGAAGGTGCAGGAGTTTAAGTACTTAGGATCAACAGTGCAGAGTAGTGGAGACTGTGGAAGAGAAGTGAAGAATAGGGTGCAGGCAGGGTGGAACAGCTGGAGAAAAGTGTCAGGAGTGATTTGTGATATAAGAGTTTCAGCTAAGGTGAAGGGAAAGGTTTACAGGACTGTGGTTAGACCAGCTATGATGTATGGTTTAGAGACACTAGCGATAGACAGAAGACAGGAGGCAGAGCTGGAGGTGGCAGAGTTAAAGATGCTGCGATTCTCTTTAAGAGTGACCAGGATGGATAGGATTAGGAATGAGGTCATCAGAGGGACAACACGGACAGGAAGGTTAGGAGAAAAAGCTAGAGAGGCTAGATTGAGATGGTTTGGACATGTGCAGAGGAGGGACAGTGGATACATTGGTAGGAGAATGTTAGAGATGGAGTTGGAGGTAGGAGACAGAGAGGAAGGTCAAAGAGGAGGTTTATAGATGCAGTGAGGGAGGACATGGAGGTAGTTGGAGTCAGAGTAGAGGATACAGAGAACAGGGAAAGATGGAAATTTATGATTCGCTGTGGCAACCCCTGAAGAGGGACAAGCTGAAAGAAGAAGAAGAAGGTCCTCATTGTCTAGAATAGAACGTTTGAATTGAATAGAACGGTGCATGTTTACTATGTATGTAATGACCCCCCGCAGCAGGAGGATTTTGGGAGATACCTGTGGCCCCTTGCTGAAGAAAACAGGGCAGAGAACAGGGAAGAAAACACTCAGATGAAGGAGACTCAACTGAAATTCCTCTGGAGGAACAACCAAGCATGTTTAGTCTTAACTATCTGTTGTGGTCCGTTGGGCTCACTGCTGTGTTCAGTTTGTCTTTGGAGATCCTCTGATAACATGCTGCATGCTGCCCCGGGAGGAGTTTCCTAATGTTTTTACTGTTTCACAGAAGGACTTGTTCAGGACAGAAAACAGACAGAGTTCACCATCTCCATCTGGGTCTCAAGAGTTAGCGAACCGATTAGTTGTCGTGTGTTAGTTCCAGACAATGTATGTTTCCATCCACCAATCACGTACGTGTCCACAGGTCCAGTGCTACGATCCAGAGACAGACACTTGGCTCCTGCGAGCCAACATCCCCATCGCCAAGCGTTGCATCACGGCGGTGTCCCTCAACAACCTGATTTACGTGTGTGGTGGTCTCACCAAGTCCATATTCTGCTACGACCCGGCAGAGGATTACTGGATGCACGTGGTCCAAACATTCAACAAACAGGTAGAAATGGGTGTGGTTCAGCACTGGCTGCTGGTTGAAAGGAGGTTTCTGACTGTCGTTTCTTTCGGCTTGGCCCTGCAGGAGAGCTGCGGCATGTCAGTGTGCAACGGTAAGATCTTCATCCTCGGCGGTAGAGGGGAGAGCGGAGAAGCGACAGACACCATCCTGTGCTACGACCCGTCGACGGGCATCATCACAGGTGTGGCAGCAATGCCGCGGCCCATCTCCTACCATGGCTGTGTGACCATCCACCGCTTCAATGACAAGTACCACAGGCCGTGACCAGACGCCATGGACACACACACACACACACACAGAGTCAAGAACCTCCTCTCGTTTAGCTCTTCAGGTTCATCACTTACCAAGCATCTTCTTCACAGCACCAGTTTAAACTGGTTTGAAATGAACAGATCAATCAGATTTCACAAATATGGGGATAACTGCTAAAGTACCAAAAATACGTTTGCAAACAGTATAGTTATAAAACTATTGCTGATTGTTGAAGAGAGTCAATCAAGTTCAAAATTAATGAATTAACTAACTGCCCAAACGAAACTCATGTTATTTGTTGTCTGTGACAGAATATTTTTCATTAATATTTCAATAACTGAGACACGAATGGATCCATCCGTCAGTCCACAGCGTGTTGTAGTGATGCATCGATGGCAGGTACGGCCACTCTGGTCTGGTCTCATAGACCTTCACCGGCAGGTCGAGTCCAAGTGTCATTATTGGCACAAAATGTCCATTACGTGCTCCAGAATGTGAACATAGCCATGAGCTCATAGATTTACTACATGGGTATCCCATAGCGCAGAGCTTGATTTTTTGCAGTAATTTAATTCAAACAGTGAAACTTGCATATATTCTAGATTCATTCAAACTGAAATTCTCAGCCTTATTTGTTCTAATTGTGATAAACATGCAAACAGGATGGAGGTTTTCATGGAAATCCAAAGATTTATGATGTTTAAACTGTATAATCAGTGGTTTACTTCAATCTGACACAGATGGCAGAAAGACGAAGAACCAGACGTTTTCCATGATATTCTAAGTTTCGGGACTGTACCTGTATCTCACAGAGGAGTCGTGTCTGTGTGAGTGTGTAACTGTGTGTAGGGGTGAGAACACAGTTCAAATCCTTTAGTAACACACTCATCACAACACACCAAGGCTCACGCTGCGCGGCCCAAAGCCGGAGGAACAAACTGAAAATCAAATATCCCAGTGAATTGTGTTTGGCTACAGCCTGTGTCATCGCTAACGGGTCAACATTTTGAAGGGTGGCGAGCCAACTCCGACCCCGAGGTCGAGGTGTAAGTACATAAACACACCGTTAAGGATCTGCTACACGGAACCCAGAATTAATTTTGACTGACAGATGAGCGTCCACGTCGGATGTCTGTGCACTCCATACAACCCAAAAAAAAATTCTCTCTTTCACACGTCTCACTTTATTCTACTGAGAATCACATGGAAATGTGGCAACAAGTTTTGTTTCAGGTTGTATCGTGGGTTTCAGATGAGAGATCAACATACTGCACCACGTAGTCACCATGAACTTACTGTTACTGCTTTCCTTCCTCTTCCTCTCCCTCTCCTCTGAGTCATCCCCTCATTTTCTGATTGACATTCATACTCTGAAGCTTCATTTCTCTGTGTTATCATTGATATTAAACTCAGTACCTATATTTTTTATTTTTACAATATTAATTTATACTTAACTGTTTTTTTATTGTATTTCTGCGTAGATTCAACAAAGTGTGTTTATGTATGGACTTGGGGGGAGGGGCGGGGGCGTTTGTAGACGTCATACGCCTGTGTGGATCAAACTCAGCCTGTTCTGAATAAGTGGTGTGCATGTAGCACTTTGTACGGATGTGACTTTTTATGACTTGATGTGGTTCAGTCGTTTTTGTTTTTTTTTTTTTACACGAGTTAGCAGAAAGAACTCCCCGTTCGGCACACCTCTCACCTGTACACTTGTATAATGATGTAGCTCGGGGTAACCGTAGATACCTCCAGGTGTGTTTGCGTGTATGTGTATTTACTACTCAGCCGTGGGTGTGTTTGTGTGTGTGTGTGTGTGTGTGTTGCAGTGCTGTATCTCACAGAGGGAGAAGGCAGGGGTGGGTGGAGCTGAGAGTTCACAATGATGATTTTGGATGATGTGGCTCATGGTCAGTAAAAGTCACAGGTTGGATATTGCTGTGAATATGTTGGGTTTTTTTCTTTTGTATTTAAATGTTTCTCTTATTTGGTTGCATATTGTGTTGTTTTTTGTAATTCAGAGCCCCAATTGTGCACTTTGACAGAATCCTGTTAAATGTAGATTGAAATGTTTTTTCTTTTCTTCTTCTTCTTTTTTTTTTTTGCTGTACCTGTAAGATGTTGATCACTTTTGTCTGGAAAGGAGTTTGAAGGGCCTGTGAGCTCCTCCTGTTGGCTGCTACCTGCTATGGTCCTGAAGCGCTGGTGGGGACAGAGATCTGTGTGTGATCACTGTCTGTAAACTTCTGAACAGATTCGGACCGTCCTGAGGGTAATTTGGTTGAACCGACACTCCCACTCCTTTGCAGAGAGACGTAGTTAGGAAGTCAACAAAGAGGGCTGAGGGGCCGGGGTTTGGTAAAGTTCTGTCCATTTTTTAAAATTTGTATTAGTTGGTAAATAGAACCTTTGTACGTTGTTTTTCTGTATGCATTGCTTTTGTGTTGATTTCCTATGCCTGCTGTGGTGAGTTGTGGGACTGTGTGTGTGTGTGTGTGTCGACCCCCGTGCCTTAAATTCTAACTCTGATGAGCTGACCTGTTTTTAAAAACAGATTGATGGGTTTTGATGTGGCTGTAAATGCAAACCAAAGTTTGTTTGATTGAATTCCAAAGGCGATGTATCTGTGTAAACAGCTTTCCTGCAAGACAGGCTTAATCATAGGATGTTGCCGTTTGCCTTAAAAAACAAAAATAAATAACCCAAGGACTTTGGTATCATTTTACATTATATTTCCATTATATGTCTGCGGTGAGCATCGTTCTGTCTTCAGATGCTTTGTCAAACTGCCAGAAAGCCTTTTGTTGTTGTTGTTTTTAAATTGCGGTATGCTTGTAATGGTTCTGTAACAAATGAAAATAAAGTTCTTTCTGGACCAAATCTCTTCGTTCAGTCTTATCTGACAAAATCACTTGAGAATGCAACTTTTTTGTTTTTATACTTATTTATACTTTACGTAGAATGGAGTTTTTTTACATGGAGTTTTTTTTCTAATTGTGATGAAGTGATGGCGATGATGTTTTCATATTAAACTTGTCCAACAAGGTGACCATTTATATGACAGTTTTAGCTTATTTCCCACCCGATAACAAAACGTTTAATTTGAGGTTTTATGGCATCTACTGCAATCTACCTCCAGATGTCCAGTCCATTGTGTCATGGACGGATGAATTCATCATGATGTGATAATCATGTGTTGATAAACCACTGTGTTGAGCAAAGACAAAACAGCCAGCTTTACCGTGGAAAAGAAAACTTCGTATTCAAGGTTCTGATTTGCCTTTTGTGCGCACATTTCACAGTCCAGGCACACTGGAATTCTTCTTCTTTGAGGCAAGGAAAACGCTCACTGACAAAAGAAAAAGATTGTAAGTAAAACACAAACAACCTAAAGACTATACGAAGAATACAAAAAACATAATATATACGTTATGAATACTCTAAATCAAGGAACCTGTAAACATACTGCTCAAAAAAGTCACAGATTTCTGACAACCATGCATCGTATTTTGTCATTTATAAGGAGGAAGAAGATGTATGAAAAGCATTTAAAACAATACTGGTTTATTTTTACATTTGTCTTTTTTTTGTATACGAACGGGTAACTGTGTAAATATGCAAATAACATAGTAGCAAAGAAGGAAGAACACTGAAAAATGAAGAATTGACACCAACATGGGCTGGAGCCAGTTAAGTGTGTCGCCTCTCCTCACTCCATTTGAACATTGCTGGCAATTTATGTTTTTGTTGGAAGTTTTTTTATTTTGTCCTTGTGTGTTCTTTTTTTTCTTTGGCAATTACATATACACTTGATGAACTTAATTTCTTTTGAAAGTTTGAAATAAATCAAATGAAATAAAAAATGAAAAGAAATAAAAAAATCAAAACAGAGTTATATCTGCACTTGCAGTAAGCAATATAGACAGATTTTTTTCCCAGTTATGTCCAAAACTGACAAAAATGAACCAGATCCTGGTTCATTCGTGCAGGATTTTATTGTTATTATTATTATTATTATTATTATTAGTAATAGTAGTAGTAGTAGTAGTAGTAGTATTGTGGAACATAAAAAATCCTTCTGCCAATTCATCTTGAAGATTCATGGCCACAGAATACAATAACAAAATACATCATTTTGCTCAAGATATAGCGTCTGAGTGTTTTAGGTGAAGTTTATAAATCCAAGCAAGCGGAATGAGTGGATGAATCATTGGTCTGACTGTACACTCGGCAGTCTGTTTTGTTCAATAGCGACGCTTGGTGGCTGTTCCACTGGACTGCAGGCTAACCAGCCAGCTGCTAACTTACTTGTCCACCTCGAGATTTAGCAATTTACCAAACACGAGTGTGAAAGATGAAAGTGCAATAATGCAACGGATACGCTGTCACTGAATTAAACCCCACGCACCACAAAGAAACTTTGCTTCACATCACATGGTTTTCCTGTAAGTTTGGATTTTTAAAACAGATTGGTTTGTTGATTTCAACTGAGTGCTAACATTAGCTAACTTAGCAAACCGGGTAGCGGCGGCTAACTGCTGCCGGCGGCACCAACGCCAGGTACGGATTTCATGACTTCAGCATGTGTTAAAACCGTTGTGCTAACGTAATATGTTGTATTTGTCTCCGTGGAGGTCTTCGTCTGCTCAAATATTGGCGCAACATTCTGAAACAGTGCAGAAATGTGGTTAACCTACTAACATAAGTAGGAAGACAGTGCTAAGTGCTAGTGTTAGCATCACATCATTCTCTGTTATGGTTTCACACACACGACAGGGAACCATGTCAGGAATTAAAAGGAAAATAGAGGGCAACGATCCCGACTATGAGGATATTTCGCTGGTTCAGGACAGTAAGAGAAACAAAGCGGCTGTGTTCAGTGGTAAGACCATTCTCTTCTGAATTGGTTTGTTGTGAGATTTTTTTTTTTAATTCACCGAGTTACTAATTGTTTCAACAAAAACACTTGGACAGCTCGGGATGCAACAGTACAGAAGATCGAGAGCATCATCACTAAGCAGTTTTCCTTGGAGATAAAGAACAAAGAGCATGAGATAGATGTGATCAGCCAGGTAAGTTTGTCTTTCCTTCTGTTCATAATTCACGTGTTATATACGCTTGTCTGTTTGTCCTTCCACTCTTGATCAGCGTCTCAATGAAGCCAGGAGGATGATGGACAAGCTGAGGGCCTGTATAGTAGCCAATTACTATGCTAATGCCGGGATGACAAAGGTCCAGGAGGTAACGTCCAGGATTTCGTGTCTGTCTACGAGTAGCCCAGCTCCTTTATTCTGGGTAGGTCTTGTAGCAGTGTGCTCTGGTCCCCAGCAGGCTTCCAAAAGTGACCCTGCAGTGCTAAACCACCCCGCCATCAGACGCTTCCTGGAGTCTCCATCCCGTTCTTCGTCCCCTCTCAACCATGGCTCTGAGACGCCTTCTCTGGCCCAGTCAGAGTCGGAGTCGCTCTCCCAGCACGGAGATGGAGCTGACCGGGAAGCAGAGGGAGCATGGCGGGAGGACAGCAGCAGGCATGAACGCAGACCTGGTCGCATTACAGGAAAAGTGAGTTATCTCTGCCAAGGAGAACGGACATTTGGAGTTTTTATTGAGCTTTTTTATTTTCTCCATTGCTGCTCGTAGGATACATTTGGTGTGCCATCAGTCATGGAGACAGAGCAGATGGCGACCTACCACACCACAGGAGACGAGACATCCCGACTCTATGCAAAGAAGACAATTGTAGTGGGGAATGTGTCCAAGTATGTGACTCCTCAAACGAAGCAAACGTTTTACTGCCTCAGTCACCGGATTGATGCTGTTGTACCATGACTGCAAAGGAGGACGTAACACTGAGGGTCGGCCCGTTTACTCCTGCTTTCATCTGTAGCAGCTGTAGTGACAAACAACACACAACCGGAAACATTGTGGAGTGGGAATTTTTTCTGAGAAGGTCATGAAACTCAACCGATTGATTTCCAGATCTGTGATTAAACATTTATAATTACAGTTAAAGGGGAAAATTCTGTATCTTTATCACCCAGCACCAGAATCACTTTCAACAACTTTCAACTTTCACAGTTGTTTTAAGGTTTGCGATGGGCTCAGTCCTGATAGAGGAGAAAATGCTACGATAGCTACGTTTGGCTACACTGGCAACCGCAAATGCTCACAACTGTGATTTTCGCTTTAGTTTCTAAGTTTAAATAGTTTTGCCAGTGGTCCACCCTTAGTTTTCAGTTCTTTACCTTTCCCAGCATCAGCTCTGCATTGGTACCTGTCTTCAACCACTTTAAGTTTGCTGCTGTTTGTCCTCTTTGTGTCAGGTACATCCCCCCAGACAAACGGGAGGAGAACGACCAGTCCACTCATAAGTGGATGGTGTATGTCCGAGGGTCGAGAAGGGAGCCCAGCATCGACCACTTTGTCAAGAAAGTCTGGTTCTTCCTCCATCCCAGCTACAAACCCAACGACCTGGTGGAAGTCAGGTTTGTTCTGTTTACACACAGACGTGCACGTGATTAGACACGTGGGAGACAACCCACATGTCTTCTTCTTTGCTGGTTAATGTGGTTACAGAGACGGGGACAGACTGGTTCCATGGAGGTTTGCTATTATTGTTCTTACTCGAGCTCAGTCATTTGCCCCTCGTCTTTATAGGCATCACCTGTCACACTGGAGGAAGTCAGGAAATGATGTTGGTCAACTGTTAACTCGTTGAGTAGAAGAGCAGTCCAGTATTTGTAGTCCTAAAATCTGTGTTTGTGTCACGTATAAAACTACGTTTCACGCAGCTGTTTGCTGTGACGTCAGCACTCGCGTTGAGGAGGAACTGAACTGTAAAAGAACCAGTCTGGAACCAAACCGTGTAGAGCTGTAACTGTGGTGGCCCAGTGTCAGTAACAGGTCTGAGAAGGAGTGTGAGGGCTGACTTCATCGTGAAGCTGTAAAGTCATGTAGGCGGCTGTTTACCTGCTAAACCTGGAACATGTCATCCAAGTGTCATCCACATATCTGAACCTGTGTGTGGGTGTAATTCCTCCAAAAGAGTGCATCGCCTTGTACTCCACTTCTTCCATGTAGAGGTTTGCCACAATGGGAGATACCGATGGGCACCGGGGAGCCCATCACACATCCATGTTTTTGCCTGTAGAATCTCTCCTTGTACTGGAAGTATGTTGTATTCAGGCAGAGTTCAAGCAGGGCGCAGACCTGTTCCGGTGTGAGGTTGGTTCTGTCAGGCTGCCAAGTGTTTTGCGATGTTGTAAGTCACTTACAACATCGCAAAAACTAAGGAGAAACTAAGGAGGATCTTTAACAAACACAACATCCCGGTACATTTCAAACCCAGCAACACCCTGAGACAGAGACTGGTCCACCCAGGACACCCAGGCACAAGCTGGACAATGTAGTGTACGCCGTCCAGTGTAGTGAGGAGTGCACTGACCTGTATGTTGGGGAAACCAAACAACCGCTATACAGACACATGGCTCAACACAGGAGAGCTTCTTCCTCAGGACAGGACTCTGCAGTTCACCTACACTTAAAGGACAAAGGTCACTCCTTTGTCCAGGGAGGACAGATGGTTTGAGAGAGGAGTTAAAGAGGCGATTTTTGTCAAATTAGAGAAACCCTCTCTCAACAGGGGAGGGGGCCTAAGACACAATTTATCTAACACTTACAATGCAGTCTTAGGATCTCTCCCCAAGAGGATCAAAAACCAGTCAGATTTTCAGAGTGGTTCATGTCATTATACAGGTCGGTGCTTTGTTCTCACCAACAATCTGTCTTTACCACGTAAAAAACCTGGACTGATGTTTGCCAGTGGCCTTTTAATAAATGATCTCTCATCAGTCAGCAATCTAAAGTGGATGCCTCGTGGCTGTTTCAGCTGACAAAGAGCTCATGTTGCCGTAGGAACAGCACATAATCTCTCCTCACTGACTGAAGTCGTGATTCGTAAAGGTCAATGCTCCCTGCTGGCTCCCTGCACGCCCAGAATGCAGATGTGGGGATAAAGGGAGAATTGACACGCATTATGTATGTATGCGCCCACCAAAGACATCACAAGATGTTCAGACTGTTAAGACGGGATGAAAAGAGCCAGCTTCAAAGCCCGTGATGAGTCATTGATTTTAGGAGGATGAACTCAGTGGATGGATGGATGGATGGAACTCCGTCAGGACGGGGGCTCAGTCGTATCCTTTTAGAATTGTCCTTTTTGTTTCTGTCTGTTTGCTTCCAGTGAGCCTCCCTTTCATTTAACTCGTCGCGGTTGGGGTGAATTTCCTGTGAGGATCCAGATCCACTTCAAAGACCCTCGCAACAAGCGTATTGACATCATCCACCAGCTGAAGGTCGGAGCACAGCTTGTTTTTCTCTTTGTCAGAGTTTAACAAACTGATAAAAACCTTCAGCTAGTCCAAAGCGTCTTTGACCCGCCTGTTGGCGTTTGTCTCAGAAAAGACAGAAGGGCATCGGGTGGGAGCAATTCTCTTACATAACGTCTGAAATCTCAGTGCTGAGGGCACATCCCATTGACTGACGTCTCACTCGTGATAATCAGAGAATGGGGATTATGCAAGAAAACAAAAGTTTTCTCATTAAAAACAAAACAACAA
This sequence comes from Aeoliscus strigatus, assembly GCA_901007665.1. Taxonomy (NCBI): domain Eukaryota; kingdom Metazoa; phylum Chordata; class Actinopteri; order Syngnathiformes; family Centriscidae; genus Aeoliscus; species Aeoliscus strigatus. The sequence goes on along the minus strand of CAAKHB010002075.1, from coordinate 24,974 downwards.
AAACTAGGTTGTAGACAAGAAAGCAGCAGTAATACTGCTTGTACAACTATGTTCTCCACTGATTTCAACAGCTTCAGAGATGAGCCTCAGAAGGTTGTTTGTCATGTCCAGTCTTCTTCTACTTCCTTATTCTGACCTGTTTTTTCCTGCAGCTCGACAGGACGTACACCGGCCTGCAGACACTGGGAGCGGAAACTGTACGTTCTACCCTGGCTCTCTGTCATCCCTCTCTCTTCCGCTGTGACAAAGCACTTTCGTCTGACAATGAGCTCTCTTTGTTCCAGGTGGTAGATGTGGAGATTCATAGGAATTCTCTTGGGCAGGACTACCTTTCACACGCCTCCTCCTCCAAGGTGACTCACGGGGCAGACAGCCCCGTGTCGGCCCCTTCTCACGGACGCTCCGGCTCTCCCAGCTCATACGAGTCCAGCTCAGACAAAGGTCCGGCGTTCAGATCTGACCCCGGTCGTCTCTGAGGGGATGAGATGTGAAACACGACAGGTACTGAGCGTTTTGAACTCCTTCCAGGTTTCATCAAAGCAGAGACGGGAAGGTCTACGGGGGGTCACGGCTCCAGCTTCGCTGCCGGTGAACGCACCCCGACCAGACCCAAAGCCAGTGACAGAATCACTCTGGGTTCCCATGGCGACTCTGCCTTTCAACCCATCACAGCGAGCTGTAAGATTGTTCCTCAAGGACAGCCGCCCAGCCCCGCCGAGTCTCCTGGGAAATCCTTCCAGCCGATCACCATGAGCTGTAAGATCGTTTCAGGTCAGTGTAAGTTCGGTCCCTGTGGTGCTATGCTTATAAATCTGTCTGTGGAAGGAACGTGAACTTTATAGATGCAACAATCTCCCTTTGGGGATGAATAAAGTTAAACTAATGACACTGATGCATGCCTCCACTCTACTCTGGGTCCAGACATGTCCTTTTCCATCTCAGTTCAGTTCCTCCTTGATGTGAATTGTATCACTACAACAAGGAAAGGGACGGATGGAAATGAAATGTGACGTCTACAGACGTCGTTGTGTTGCGTATAAAATACTGTCGGTACAATTCACATCAAGGAGGAACTGAACTGAGATGGAAAAGGACATGTCTGGACCCAGAGTAGAGTGGAGGCATGCATCAGTGTCATTAGTTTAACTTTATTCATCCCCAAAGGGAGATTGTAGCATCTATAAAGTTCACGTTCCTTCCACAGACAGATTTATAAGCATAGCGCCACACCTTATTCATATTATTGACAATATTTACACATCTACACGATGTCTGAATTACCATAGACAGTAAATTTAGCTGCCTACCCCCACCATTAGCTCACTGCCCAAATCTCGTGGTGGAGGTAGAGGGTCGTACCTGCCGACATGGCACCATGAAATGCTCACGGTCCTCTGTGCTGTTTATGTGGTTCTATGTCTC
>CAAKHB010002074.1:247721-260789 GCA_901007665.1 Aeoliscus strigatus | reverse complement strand
CCCGGAACCCCCCCCCCCCCCCACACACACACACACACACACACACACATTCTCTGTCTGATCAGCCTCATCATGTATTCATAGAAAACAAAGCCCTTTGTTGTTTTACCACATATTTGTAGGATCTCTGACAAAACTAAGTTTGATGTAGTTTTATACGCGTAATCCTACAAAAACGGCCAACAAACCAGCACTTTGATGAGTCTGACAAGAAGAATGAAATGTTTTTAGTTATAGCAGTCATTTGTTTCCTGTAGATCCCATCAACGAGCGGCGAACACAGACGAACCCCGTCGAACCCAGACCGGGACTAAGGTACATGAAACGTCATGAATGATAATAATGAGAATGAAAACATCAATCACTCTGAAATTGTGTGAAGAAAATCGTACAGCGGAGCCGAAGCCTTCACCGGACAGCACGGGTTCTCAGACATCAGCACAGCAAAACCTCCGTCAGCTCCACCGACTGCTGGAAGCGGTGGTTCCTTCGCTCCAGACGGCCGCACGCACCTCAGTGCAACGTCTCCACGCAAACAACTCTGTGGGAATTTCAGTGAGTTGATACTTGTCTAAAGTCCGTTTGTATCAGTTGACCGGTCATGAAGGGACCAAAGATATATTCCCAGACTAATTTGAAGGAGAGTTTATCAAACAGAGTCGGCAGCGCTGCATCGGCTCCGGTTCAAGTCAGGTGTTTAAGAAGGGGGGGGGGGGGGGTGTTTGTGGAGCTCATGAGACTTGTCTCTGAATTGTCTCCTGATTTGCTTCACAGGAAGATTTCAGTGCGTGAACGTTTGCACCGTGTTAAAAATGGCGCTGATGTTTCTTTGGGCGATCAGCCGTCAATGATAGAATCCCGTCATCGTCTGTGTTTATGTCCACTTCTTCCATTAGAGTGAATTGATCTGCCTCTAATAGATCTGTCGGGGATAATCCTGCTTACTCAGCAGCTTGTGTTTATTGCAAGTACAGTTTTGTTTGTCTTTTGCCTTTTCCAATCTCATATGAGCAAACTCCACCTCCACCTAAAGCGTTCTGTCCTTATTTCAGCGGGCATCCACTGGCCTGTGAAATCCCCAGGAAGAAGAAGGCCAGATGTGGAATCCATGAGCTCGTCAGCCTCTGCTCCAACCATCCACGGAGATCCACCAGGTAGATCTGCAGCTTTCTGATGAAAAAACAAAACAAAAAAACACACACACACACACACACACACTCCACCATGGAGTTGATTAAATATGAGCAGTCATTTTGTGCAGCAAATAAATCAAGTGAAATCATATGTTACAATGCCTTTCTGAAAAGCTGCCATGAAAGGACCATCTAATCCTATTTTATCTACCTCTTAGGTGCTAAAAAGGGAAAGTATTTGTCACCCACTAACGCCTCCAGGACTGAAATGAGGTCACCCTCTGTAAGTTCCCTCCATTAAGTCTCTTAAAAGATTAATTAACAGCTCTACAAATATGCAGGGGACAAAAAAGAGAGATAGAACCTTCTTTACGTTTAAAACATCAAAGTCACAGTGATCTCTCCTTAAATGTGCCTTGCTTCTTCTGTTTTCTTCCATCAGGTGAAGTCTCGCCACATCCCGCCGGGGCAGATCGAGAGGGAGCTGATTGATATTGAGACGAACTTGGCCCAACTGGAGAAGGAAGGTGTGGAGCTAGAGAAGCAGCTCCGCGGCTGTGAGGAAGGTACTCGGGTTCTCCTCCGTGTTTTCACCCCTCGTTTCCTTGTTCAGTCACAAAAATCAAATTGAAGAAAGCGCTCGCTCATCCTGCGGCACAAGATGTTTCCCGCTCCTCGCCATGAATGACCTTGACACCAACTTATTTGTGCAAACTGCTGAGTCCCCACAGCTGCTTCACTAAGAGACATCTCACACACACACACACGCTCCCTCCCATCAGGTTGGTTGGTGTGTGTCTGTGTGTGTGTGTTTGGGGGGGGCGAGGGTGGGGGATTTACCTGCCATTTCTATAACTGTTTCTGCTGCCAAATGAGGTGAGCGGCACAGACGGTCCACAGGGATGCTGCTTCCCTTTGGAGGTGGGGGGGAGTAGGGGGTCTGATTGCTTTGCTCAAGGTCAGCATGACTCGGTTAAAGTAATATATATTCGGCCCAGACTGCTTTTTTTCATGCGCCACCCAGCACGCCTGAGCGTGTTGTGGTTTGACCACCAGGGCAAAATCATCCTCATCTCAACTGGAATTTATCAGCGCAAACCCAGTTCAGGAACCCAGATCAGTTCAGGTCCGCTTTGTTCCGATGATCCTTAGTGTGTTTCTGGTGTCTGTATTGATTGATCGACTCGTGGCTAGAGATGTTGTGGAACAGCCCACGGGATTTATGTTCATCGCCTTTTATTACCACGTCGTGTTTTCTGAGGAGATAATTATATCATTAAAACAAAAAAAGGAATGTTTGTGTCATCGCTTCTGAAGGTAAGTCGACAGATGTACGTGACCACGGATGTGAAGTCTGTAATCATGTGATGTAAGTCCTAGTACTTATTAATGAAAAAAACACAACTCACATGTTTTTGCTTACAAATCTGAAAAGAAAAGAAAAAGTCAATGACAATGTCAGCGGTGTGTTTATTCCATTCGTATCTGCAGCCGTGTGCCGGAGGACCTGAAACTGAATCCAGTGTCATTACTGTAAAACTGAATGATACGACAAGGTGACGACATGGAGGAGAGTCACGCTCTGCCTCTGCAAACCTGCACCTCGCTGCAGAAACGCCAAATTATCCAAAACCACACCTCGTTCTTTCACTTAGCTCCATTGTTGTGTAAAGACTGTGGGTTAAAACACAAAGGTCAAAGGTCGACTGGTTAAATTTGATTGAAAATTTAAGAATATTCTAATTATGTGATTGTAGGAAGAAAGAACATGTGGGTCAGGGAGTCAGAATTCATCTAGAAATAAAAAACTTCCCTCCAGGATTATTTAAGTTTCTGTAGGATCACATCCTAATTTCTGTAAGTTATCATGGTTCACAAGGATAACAGTACTTTTTTCAGAGGGAGACGGGGACGTACTGATGGACCCACTGATGGTCGACTGGTTCAACCTGATCCGTAAGAAGCAGATGTACATCAGGAAAGAGTCCGAGCTCGTGTACATGTGAGTCACATCAGTCATTTCACTCTGTCATCATGTCAGTCCAAAGTGTGACGTGTGTTTGTCCTTCAGATCCAGGACTCAGGAGTTGGAGCTGCAGCAGCCAGGTGTGGAAGTTGAACTTCGCAGGTTGTTGGAAAAACCAGGTAAGTACCTGCGTTCCGCTCCTCCTTTTTTCCGACACCGACGACTGACGACTCGATCTCACAGATCATCTGAAGTCCGCCGGGGAGCAGCAGAGGGAGACGGTGCTGATGAAGACGCTGATGGAGATCGTGGACAGTCGGAATGCGATTGTGGAGGGTCTGGATGAAGACAGACGGAGGTAACGGAGACGATCAAGTTCACAGTCACTGACGCGTCCTGCTGAACGCTAACAGAACAACACGCATTCAATCATGTTCAGGGAAGTGGAGGAGGATGAACGGCTGAATGAAATGATGAAAAATCTTGGTAAGTGTTTTTTTTTTTTTTTAATAACTCAAAAAACAATATAAATGAAACACAAAAAACATGCCAATATAATATTTTTTTGTCGTTGTTGTTGAACAGGAGTAAAGAAAGTGAAAAATAAGAGGAAATCTTCCATCTCAAAACTCTTCAGACGAAGAAGTAAGAGACGAGTGGAATAAAATAACTAAAAACAGTAGTATTATTATTGTGAAAACTTTGCTTGGAAGAAGTTGTGTAATTGTGTTGGGTGATGACGTACGCTGATGAGAAGACAAGAGGGAAGAGTTTATCAAATGATGTACTATGTTTTGAACATGTTCAATGCTACTCCCTTCACATTGACCCGAAACCGTTTGTATTGAATTATTACAAAGAAGAATGAAAACACGTCCCCAAACGAAGCTGCAGCGTGTTGACAAATCACTTACCGGTGTTCACATTACACAGGTAATCCTTCAAAAGACTCAATAAACTGAGTTCCATGGAAAGAGAGTTTAGCAAGTGACACAGAAGTTGCTGCAGAGCTGCACGTTGAGCAGTCTGTCTCGTGCTGTACTGTAGGTGGCAGCCTGGGAACGCTGTACTCCACGGCAGCAACTTGAAAATCCAATTTGGCACAGTACAGACAGTTAATTTCTTTGCTAATTTTATAAATGCCTCAAAAATGTTCGGCTGCGCTGATACAATAACGGTATGTGAAAGAGGATTAGGTCGAGCAGTAGCTTATGGCTGGGAAGGCTTATAAACTATAGGTTGTATTGAGCTCTTTATCTCCAAACCTGGTTTAATTAAACATTACTCTTTACTAATATCTGCATCAGAATTGCTCCGTACCTGAGCTATTAAAATGCTCAAGCGACGCGTGGAGTCACTCATCTGTGAAAGAAGCAACTCTGGGGTGCTTGTAAGGAATTTTAGAGGCATTATTGGATGGTGTGTACTTGTACACTAGTATTTTAAACTCCCGCAATAAATCCTTTGAAGATTAGTGTGTGTGAGAGAGGTTGAATTATTTACTTAATAACATCTATTGGTGCACATCTTTCTGTGATTCCCCCCCCCACACACACACACACACTCATTCCTCCCTCAGCGTACCAAGCGTCACCGCTGACATTGCTTTCAGAAAACCAACAATGCATTAAAGTTGTGCAGCCATCACAGAAGCTCATCAACGTACGTCTTCCCGAGGACGGCATCGAGATAATTCACCGGCGTCAATAATAAATCGCTCTTTCAAAGTGCACATGCCTCATTTTGAGATGCATGAAATTGTGATCATGGACTCGGTGCACAATCTTTCTAGCGGAGCAGAGTTGCCGATGATATTGGTACAAAGTGCCACGCGTGATGTGGCTGACAGTCGAGACTGAATGTGTGATATTAGAGTTAATTAAAGCTTTGCGCCCCATCTACTGCAAATGCTTGCACTTCTTGCAATTAAGAATCAAAGGCGAGGGCTTAGTGTCAGGGGGGTGTCTCATACATGGTTTTAACAGGAATGGGACCTGATTTGCCAAGCTCCTAGCGACAAGCATTAACAACAGCCTCAAATTAGACGGACATTAATATTCATAAGTAAAACAATTCATCCTGTGAACGTGTGATGAAATCCTCTGAGGTGAGCTCTTGTGTCCAGGCTGCCATCGTTCATTAAAATATGCCATTACCCATGAAGTGCTTAATCTTTATGAAAGGGTGGTAAAATCTGTTTAAACGACTCTGACAGAAAGGTGGAAATTGTCATATTGTTCAGTAACGTTTTTTTAATGTCTAATGCTGTGTGGATTTGTTCGACTTTTCCCAACTTCTACATATTATTCTGTGTACTACTTTATCCTGGTTTGTAGTATTTCAGATGCTGCCTCGTGCAGCACGGTCTGAACGTGTGTGTGTGTGTGTGTGTGTGTGTGCGCCGTCTTGTTCCACAGCCTGCCAGAGTTTCCGCCACTAGCCTGTAATTATGATCCTCGAGGTAATTTTATCAGGCTCATTAGCTCTGATGAGTAAACGAGAAGCGTGCCTCTAATTTATTGGCCATCCAGGCTGGAGACTTAATCCTCATCAGAGAGATCATAATATTTGTCGAGCAAGAGACGGATTCACAGCACAGATAGGCTGCCGGGACAACGCAGAGACGTTGGTGACTTCAAACCCAGTAATTACACTTGTGACATTAGGACTCAAATTATTTCTCTAGATGTCGTCGTGATGAGCCAGGCTCAAAAACATTGTCTCCTTTTGAAGCCAGGCATGATTTCCAATGTTTGCATTCCACCTGATCTCCCAGCGCAAAATTAGATCCTCACACCTCTGCAAACAAAATTGCATTGTTTTGTTCCCCATTCAGTAGAGATGATCCATTTTCTGTGTCAGAGAACGTGTTAAGGGAGCGGGGTAAATATGCTCACAATTTCCAGTGTGTAGAAATTTGCATTGAGGGTAAATTATGCATGCTGGCTAGTGGAAATGAAATATATAAAGTGCATGACTGGTAGACTTGACAAGTGCAGCTTTCATCCATCTCAAATGAATAATTTTCACTTCCCTTAAACATCCTTAATCCAACCATGTTATCAGCGGGCGCGCAGGATTCTGCCAGACTTTCTCCTTAACGGCAGCAGCAACTTTCAACTTGCCTGAGATTCGGCACCGCGGTTGCTTACCACATGGTCTTAGGGACTCACTTTTATCCTTTCCTGCTGGTTTTGTGGATCAGTAAAATTCCTTCAAAACACAATATATACATAACGCAAGTCTTAATAGATAGCAGAATGTCTCACTCTACCCTCCTCTGTGCCGCCTCAGAGGTCGACTTAATGCACTGTATATTACCTCTGATTCACACTGGCAGAGAAGCCGGAGGATGGTGGCTCTTTGTCCTCTATTTCAAATTTCAGTGACAGACCCTGCCATGCTAATATAAGGTGGAAATTCATACGGCCTTAAAGGAACAGTGGATATTCACTCCAAATGACTCTGATATGGCATTCAGCAGGTTGACTTCTTATTTTTGCCTTCCACCGGTGTATTTGACACTATACTGCTGTAAATTCTCTCCCCTCCTCCTCCTCCTCCTCCTCCTCCTGCGCCATCGTCTTAATTTGCGCTTTGCGCAATGTTGTCTAAATACTTCTGACAATAAACAATTAAAGGTGTAATTTGTGTTTATGCCGCTAATCCTTGCGATAGCTTCTAATGCGAAGGGTTACCTGGCTATTTTCAATATCCACTTTCACAGAAGCCTCGGTTTGCGATAAGAATATTAACCTCATCAATTTCAGGTAACTTTCAACGCTTTAACATCTTGTCTTAAAGACCTGCGTGTTAGCAGGAGTCTCAGCCTTGGCATTTAGTGACATTTTAAGCCTTTTAACAGAATCCAGACAGGGATTTGCAGTTTCCACCAAAGGAAAATAATTTATATCCTCCTTTCTGAGAAACTGTGGGTAGAAGGGATTAAATGCACCAGAGAGATTTGTATGTGGTGCAAGTAAAACAATATTGTGACTCAGTTAATACATTTGGTATCATCCACTTTCATGTTTTAAGGAAGTCAGGAGTTGTTACTCATCGGGCTGAAGTTAGCTTTGATGCTTTTCTTGTTTAATTTCCTCATTCTGGGGTTTTACGCGTAGAGTCCACAGTGCTGACAGCACCTGAACCCCTCCATTAAACACTGAGTGTGTGTGCGTGTGTGTGTGTTCGCAGCATCAGAAGCAAAGAAATGTCTCACCCCAACCAATTATTTATATTCCTCTCCTAATCAATCTCAACTAAAACCTCTGGAATTACTGCATGTTCCCGGCACACTTAAATCTGAAACATAATGATGTTCTGTACGCAAAAAAGAAGGGGTGGGAGGTTGCGGGGGGAGAGAAGAAATCTGCATGACAGTTTAGAACACAAAAGGTCCATTCGGCATGTTAGATGGGTTGCGGGCTGCCAGTGTGTGTAGTGAAGACATGCGGGGCTCTGTTCTCTCTGTGGGCAGGCAGCTTTCATGCACTGCCTCTCTTATCTCGTGCCTGGCAAGGTTAATGAAGTGGTGGCGCTTTTGGAGGAAGAAGAAATGGGATGAGTAGCAAAGACCAGAGGAAGCCTGGAGATGAAACATTCCTGCTCTTAGCAGCTATAAGTGGCAATTCTGGTGTATTACATAGACAATCAGAAAGGAAAAAAAATGTGTGTGTGTGCGTGGGGGGGGTGGCGCTGGTGGGGTCGTCATCCTCTTAAACACAAGTGAATGAAGAAGGCTTGATTGCATCTCTTTCTGCACGGTTCATGTGAAATTCCATTAGCATCTGGGCATCAACTTGTAATGTGATCTGTCAAATATCTCTGCGTGAGGCCGTTTTATGACGCTGTGAAATATTTCATTCCGTTTTTGTGCCGTGCAACATTCAGACTTGGACTGTTTTTAAACTAAAAGTATACTGTTGAAGCCTTGAAAGCTGGAAAGTGCATCTCGGCTGTATCTACGAGCAACAGATCATTGCTAATTTGAATGAGGAGCGCTCCCACTGTTTTCAGCAGGGTGTTGTCTGGTTTAGTCCTTTGAATAACTTTGCAAAACCCACACTGGCTTTGTGAGGGGCTGCACAGTCTTACTTAAGTGAAAGTGTGTGTTTACTTTGGAATGCCACGACCAGTCGCCCTCTCCTGTGTGCCTGCAGACATCTGCCAAAGGATCAGACATGTACTTGCGTTCTTTCAGGTCCTACCATATCTAACCTGTCTATGTCCTGTCTCTACATATTTTCTTGTGATTTATAAGTTCAGAACAAGTGACCTGAACTGACATATAAATTGATCTAAATAGCTTAAGTCAGCTACAGTGTAAAAAAGAAAAAGCTGAGAAAACGCAAAACATCAAGTCAACGTGATGCAATAGATTGCAATAGAATGTTTTTTTTTTTTTTTTGTAAATACAGTGCACCGTGTGAATAAATGGTCTTCTCTTTGTCATGATTCAGCAAAAACGAAATAATAATTTAAAAAGAAAACGACTAGTTTTTGTCTGCTAACTACTTACAAACCATCTCCAGCTCAGACGTAACCTCCTAAGTGCAGGCTCTGGGTTATAGCTGAAACAAAGGGCAGGAAAGCCACCGTAATATGAATATAATATCAGGTGATGTAGTGCTAATACTCTGTATTCCTTAGCTTTTTGCTTTTAATATTCCATTTCAGTTTGCATCCATAAGAGCTAATAGGTAAACAGTCCAGTATGGGAGAAATGAAGCAGGTCTACATGCCAATGAATTAGCATATAGATGAGTTCATCTATACAAATAGTGCTCTTTTGCCCAGAACTCCCTGTGCTGAGCAAAGATCATGTATGAAAGTTACGCATCCAGAAAATGAAAATCAATCCATTTCAATCATCATTCAATCTAATACGATTTTATTTTTCTCCTTCGTGCGTTCTGTCGTGTTTCAACTGTCCAGGCATATTAAGAAGGCCGGTCAAACTCTTCCCCTAAGCAGCCTAATTGTTTAACAAAATAAAAGACAAATGCAGGCAAACGACGTAGAGAAAGAAAAGATGTAAAACTGATGTCAATTACAAATAAGCACCAGGATCATTTGCATGGGGATTAGACGATTTTTGACAAATAAACTGCACCTCGGCGCCATTGACCGAGTGTTTTGTATTTGATCCTCATTATTGTAATTCCATAAACAAACACCGCCTCTGTGAAGCACAACTATTTGTTACATAGCGCTTGTTAATATGCTAAAAGAAGCTTATGGAATTGGGTCAGCTAATTAAGCAATTAGCTTCTATCAGCTCTGTGGTCAGGCTGTTGCTAATCTATGGCATTGTGAGCCCAGATCTGCCAAAAAACTGAGCAGCTTGTGAGTCTCTCTCCCATCTCGTATGACAAAGGATCATGTTTGAAGCCCTCAGACTGGCAAACGACTTGTCTCTGTTCACTAATGCTCACGTTTCTCATGCAAATCCCTGGAATTGAATAGGTTGTTTATTGTTAAGTTAATATACTGAGACATTTATGTAGTGCTGTTGGAGTGTTTGCTCTCTGCATTTCCAGCTGTGTTAACACACACGAAATCCCAGACAGACGCGAGTATGATAGCATTAAAGCCCGGATGAATGTTGGTGGCTTTTAGCAGAGCCTACCGCGTGGCTTCCTACCAAGCATCTGACGAGTGCTCAGTTAAGCTGCGTACGCAACTAAAACCGTTGCTTTCTAGTCAGTATTCCAGGCTGTGGCTGCCTTGATAACCCACTTGTATAATTCACAAATTCTACCGTCAGCGGTATTCTTCACGTCGGTTGGTAGTCGTCTAACTTCAAAGATGAACCCCGCCCACTTCACTTATGTCACTGAAGACGTTACAGCTGGTCAACATCTCTGTAGGTGACAACGCACCAGCACTTTGATTTGAAATGATAACAAGCAAAATAACCCCCGGAAAGGTCCCATGTTAAACTAATCTCAACTTTCGCAGCGCAATCGAGCGAGTGTGACTCAAGCCACATTTGTATTCATTCGCATCACAATGAACAATATGTCTCTTCTCCCGTCTGTCAAGAGAAGCATAGATGTAGGCAAGTCGTTTTTCTACAGGGAACGTATACAGAGATGACAGCGAACTAAAAGTGAAGCGGTGGTGGGGTGGTGGTTGTGACCAGTCCCGCCCAGTCAGCGTTAGGTAATGGGACCTTATCGTAGGAGCATATGATTGACAGCTGCTGTACCTTCTTCCTGTTCCTTTTTGTGAATTATCCTGTTGATGTTCTTGTTGCTTGGTTGACAAGTCAGGTTCATGTTTAGTTGCTGCTTGGGCCTCCAAAGTGGTCCTTTAAATGTGATCAAGTCATGTGTGGATGGTAAATTGTTGTCTTATATGTTTGCAAACTCCGTACACAACTGTTTCATCTTCGATATCGGTCTTCAGACGCAATTTTCTGCTCTCGCTGATTGTCATCTGTGCTGCCGAATGAATAATGATGTCGTTTCCAATATTCAAAAGTCTGTGATGCTGTAGAATTTAAGCATGCCATCGTATGCTAATAGCAATTTAATGAGAGAAATCCGAGTGAGAAGTGTACCTAATTGAAGGAAAAGGCTTAAAATGCATTGTTAACGGGTCAGAGAGAGACCACTTATGGTCGCAATGATGATATGCAAGGTGTGGAAATGCATTTCCAATCTCCCTGGTTTGAGTCCATCAGTTTCCATTCAGAAGTGTGCACACTTGTTCATTAAGCTTATGCATATCATCAACTGGTGCACTCATTCTATCAGGCAGATATGGCAGGGATAAAACGATGTGAAGGATGGAAATTCAAACAACCATTCTCATTTGCAAAGGTCATTAAAGCCTGGCATACATTAGAAAATCTGCTAATTATGAAATGGCTTAACTCCACATTCAGTGGGATTATGTCTGCTCATTTAGAATATGTTGATCCCCTCCCTTACTCGTCACTAGACAGTTGATGTATGGGACTTGTGGCACAGAACTAATGTTCCGACTGCTTGTCGGTCATCTTAACTGACTGTAAGAAGCCCGTGAAAGTGGCATTTGTAACAACTGAATATCTGCATCGACACAGGAAGACTGACGTATGTTTAACAGCTGCTGGGAAAAAATCTGTTGCACGGGCTGATACATGGCTCTTCTATAAACTCATGTTCTGACTATACAATTTATTTCACGTAAAAAAATGATCATTTGTACATGCTGAATGATGGGTCGACTGTTGGTGATTCGGTCAAAATTATACATTTGTGTTTCAAAGCTTAAACATTGTACAATGCAATAGTAGTGTGACTGAAAACCTTTGAGTCCAAATACCAGCTACTGTAACATGGGGTGACCTCGCAGGAAATGGGAAGACTCCTAGAAATAACCTCAGAATTTTGTGTCAGAAAACCAAATCAAGTGTATAAGGTGTGTAACTGAAAGAAGCTCATTTAAAAAAAGGGGCTGAATGTTAGTTATTATTTCAATTTTTGCTCGCCATAGAAACAACAATTATTAAATAATGATCAGTACAGTTTGATCATCATTTCTGATGAACACAGAAATACCCAGTGCCACATATTCGTCAGGGTGACATACAGTTCTTGGTTTTCAGAGACTTAAAAAGAAATAAATTCAGGTAAATCTCTGTACAACACATTCAAGGCAATTCGTAAACTAACTGCTGTGAAACCAAATTCAGAACCTACTGAGCATTCGTTATGTTTCCAGCACTTAGTCAGGTCCTAATATTTTTCTGTTTGCTGTGGTTGGAGTGTTACTTTTATGGTCTCAATTTGCAACTCACCCACTTTAAATATTGATACAGAATTCTGGACTTAATGAACCTATCAGCTGAAACTATCCCATCCTTTCTCTTATCACGCGGACCAAAAGGTCATGCTTTTCTTGGTCTAATTCTGTATCTGACGTCTCGAACCAGGTGACTTGAGCAGTCTGAGAGCTTTGTACTGTTCCGTGATTAAAACTAAATATGAAGTGTCTTTTGGCAACATGCTGGCCAATTAACACAGATGTAGAAAAGGAAGATGGGGCGTGTTTTTGTTTGTGAGTTTATCTCTGCGTGTTTTACTGTCTCAGTATTTACGTCGTTTAAATACTTAGCTGTCGGTGTCTTCTTGGTTTGTTTATGTGTTCTTCCTTGTTTCATTTCATTTATGAACCACTTAGTGTTGTCTATGTAGGAAAATGTGCTAATTTACTGTACAGGCTGAGAAAACATGTGAATAATATGCTTCAGAAATGAGGAAATAATATATTAGCGGGGTGAAGAGACATTTGTATTCAACAGATAACCACAAAGATCCAATTTTAAGTGGTCAGTACAATTCCCATCAGTCGATGTGTTTCCTGTGTCATTGATCTTTGCTCCGGCTTATTAGAACCGGTTTGAGCTCTGTCTTATTGGCAGGGCAATTCAAATTTAACCCAGTGCCTCACCACTAGTTTGGGACCTGGATCGGATGCACACGCACACACACACACACACACACACACACACACACACAAAAAATATCTCCCACATTTCAACCCTTGTCGGATCAAATCACTCTAAATTTGGTCCATTTAATAATCCAATTGCCAATTAAGTCAGGAGGCAGTGCTTAGATCTATAAAAGGTTAATAAGCCTCAGCTGCAGTGTGTTTCTCTTGGGTAAATGTCACTTAGACGGAGGCCACCGCGGGTCAAAATCTCCCTCCAGATCTAAATTTAATCACACAGGCCTCATCCTCACCCTCATTAGTCCTTGACTCGTACGTACGAATGTGATCTGCCCTGCCTCAGCCTTGGCACCCGCCCCCCTGACTTTGACCCGGCAGCTAGCAGCAACCACCATCTCTACATAGATGGTAGCACTGCCGTAAATGCAGCTGCTGAGTGTGTGTGTGTGTGTGTGTGTCTGCCGAAGGAATATTACGTGTATTGGCGGAGCTGTTTCTTGCTGCACGCCTTTGCCACCTGTT
>CAAKHB010002074.1:236425-247701 GCA_901007665.1 Aeoliscus strigatus | reverse complement strand
CCCCCCCCCCCCCGCCCGATAAAAGTACAATGACCGCAGCAATGCAGGCAGCCGCCGCCTCTTAATGATCTCCTCACTCAGAGTTTAATTAACTAGTTAATCCAAATAAAACACTATGTATATGTGTGTGTGTGTGTATGTGTATATATATATTTGTACTGTGCTATCTACATCCTGAGAGGCTTCATATGTTTTGAATGGGTCTTGCTGTGGGAGGTGCAAAAGGGGGGAACGCCGCCATGCCGTCTGCGGGCATTTCGAACGTGTCCCTTATTCTACAGCTGTGTGCCGAAAAGATGTCATGCTGCCCATATGGACCCACATGCAGAATCATTTAGTTCTGAAAGTTAATAGGAATTACTCACAAAATGGGTAATAATTCTTCTGCCCTCCAGAAATGATTAACATAATTCTGATAAATAGGCAGATGGCAGAATTTGTGAATTGAGGTAGATTTATCTTAATTAATATCTTGAACCTACTTGGAGAAAGGTAAATGGCTCCACCGGGGCCAGAGATTCTCCTCTGTCTTGTGTGTGTATCTTCCTCGTGCCCTGACATGTAGTAGTGGCCTGAGGATATTAAGTCGCTCTCCAGGTATGCATCAAACCCAGGCAGCCTGCTGATAATGAACATATAACCACACACAGTCACCTGCACACACACACACACACACACACACACACACACGTTTGCGTCAGTAAGAGGATATAACATGCACTGACATACATGTCCTGTAGAGTTACCATACCGCTTAAACGCTGTCAACATACTGTGTCGCTATGTAAAAAACGATCTACGTCCCCAAAACAACACCAGCACCAGGATGACGCATTTCAGACATTTTCTCTCTGAAAAATGTCTCTCTTTCCCTCGGCTGCAGTTAACTAAGTCTCATTTTCATTCTGCCACCAACACATGATCACAAGCTTGAAATGTCCTGCTTTACTGCTGGTGTCAAACAAAGTGTGAATTTCTTTTACCCATCACAAATTAAGGCAATTAAAATGCTAATTATTACAAGTAGAAAAGGGACAAAGGAATTCAAATCAATTGATGTATTGACTTTTTTCTTTCTTTTTTTTTTTTTTTAATTAATTCATTTGGTTCCTACTGCGTTGGATAATTATGCTTAAGTGTTTAATTACATATTTTGATGGGATTCTCAATTACTCTGGCTTAATAAAATATCCCAAGCCTGTCTCCCAGGTTCTAAGCTACAGAGACGTTCAGTATTAGTTGTATTTAAATAAATATTAAGCTGGCGGAGAGATGTGGCAGTTCTCAATCTCCACTCAATCTCTTAACCTGGAAGCCCCTCCTCACATCAAAGTTTGACAAGGCAGCAAACAAACAATGTTGGATTTACATATTAATTAGTGACCGGCTATCAGCACGCATGATGAATTCAAATGTGTGCCCCCCCCCCCCCCCCCCCCCCCCCTGTAGCTGGTGCACCGCACCGCAGCCACAGTGCCGCCTTGCGGGAGATTCTCCGCTGAGTCCCAGCAGAACACTAGAGCAGTCACCTAAAGGCCAACGGACCCGCCACCCCCCAACCCCCTCACCATCACAGACATGATAGGTTTTATTACATGGCGAGTGTAAATATTCAATATCCCCGCACTGACTGGGAGTCTTACAAATCAATTTGCAGTGTCATGACATCAACTGCAAAATATGCAAAGCAGAGATAAGCACCTAGTTGTCACCCGTCCGGTGTTGCTCCGTCAACCTCAACACAAGAAACCATCGCTGCTGCTGAAATTATCTTGTTGAAATCCTCTAAAGGTTACGAGCGAGAGATCGGTGTCACAGCGCAATGAGCACACAGATCATGTTTCCACTCTGTATTCTTGGGGCTCTACCACTTCAACACACTTTTTAAACGTGTTTTACATCCTCCTGCTACGATCCTCGGCGATGGCTCGTGGGCAAGATGCTATAATTAGAACACGCAGTTCAGTTGGTTAGCAGGTAATTTACCTTTAGGGGAAGAAGCCTAATTATTGTCTTTGAAAAGCTAATTTAGCGTCAAACACTTCAGGTGTCTACCCCCACCCCCGAGTGTCCCGGAGCACTATGTGGTCGGTCGGCTGTTTTATGTTTATATTGATGATTCGTGAAGAAGGAAGGAAGAGCCGTGAATAAAAAAGCGTCCTCTCCCTCCCTTGTTTGCTTGCACAGGTGTGTAGGACCACTCCTCCACCTGCTGATGAGCTGCTCTTAGCAGGCGAAGCTGTTTTCCAGCAGATGGTGTTTGTGAGTGACAGCGGCTCCCAGCAGAAACAGGCCCAGGGAAACCATCGGGGTAGAGTCTCTGTAGGGCAAAGCAGCCCGGTTACCTGACGACACCTACACCTGCTGAAGGATGCAGTTTATACCGCGCTCCCTCGACTCCTTCTACGAAAAAGGCTGTTAATCACAGATCACTACACAGTGCGGCACTTTTAAGACCGGAAAATAACTGTGGAGCAGAGATGGTGTGTGTGTGTGTGTGTGTGTGTGTGTGTGTGTGTGCGCACAGTGTTTCTGTCAGATATGTGTTATGTTCAGTGCTTTCATGAGATGCTGGAAGCTGTGACTCTTCTGTAGAGCACCTACTCAACGTATCATGTCACGCATTAAAACTCAGGCTGGTCAGAGTGTGGACTGAAGTTCATAGTAGTCAGCATCAAAACTGGGTTCAATAAGTAAATGATGTAAATTGGAAATCGATCAATAATCAGACAATATTCTCTTAATTAATTGTCTGATTTACGTTTTGTTAAAGGCGTTAATACATTTCACATGTGTGGATGTCCAGTCTGTATAATACAAAGTAAATAGGGCTCAAGGCTTCTGGGACCTTCTTCGGGCTTTGTTTAGACCCCACTGCTGCTTTATTCCAGCCACACCAGCAGGAACGAAGCACAACAGTGTCCACAGGCACAGGGATCAGTAACAGGTCTGCTGCTGAAATATGTGCAAAGTGTCAATAGTCTGCAGCTCCTTTGTCCAACTGGAAGCCACTGAGCTGCTAAAACAGAGCTGGTGATTAGGACACAGTCACCGCAGTCAGTGCCAATTCAGACGTCTTAGCAACCCTGGGCACGGCGGTTTGATCTGCCGTTCTGTCATTGATTCACAAGGCTTCCAGCTGGAGCAAAGATCCGTGTTGAAGCGTGAGATAGAAACCTCTCCATCTTGGCACGTATTGGCTGGTTCAATCCCCTGCAGGCCATTAGGGATAGAATATGTTGTTTCCTTTTTTTTTTTCCCCGTCAGAAGAAAAATACAGTCTGTCTTCATGCTATAACAGCCATTACTTAATTGTGCCGGATTTTCCGAGCAGAGTGTTGCTTTAATTAAGCAGCTAATTGCAATGTAGCTCTTGATTAGCTTTGGGGGATGGGAATGTTCAGACAGGCTGATATGTTGTGCACACTTCAGAATCATTTACAGAAATTGAAGCTAATTTCGCTCTCTGTCTATTGCAGCATTAATTTAATTTGGGTTGCTTTTAGCTCATTAACACTTCTAATTAATACGTTGACATCACTATTAAGACGTCTCTTTGAAATTGGTGTCTCCTGATAATCAGGATGGAGGAGGCTGACGTTTGGAGTGGAAAGCTGGCTGTGGAAAACGGAGAGAACTCCCTGAGACTGAGGCTGGATGAAGACACCGTCCTTATTTATAAACCTCTAATACTGTATCATGGCCAACACTAATGGGCGTCTGTGGCAGGTGACTAAATTGGAAATGAAAGGAATGCTGATTGTTTTAAAATTTGATGGGAGTTGCTGTGTGTGTGTGTATGTGCGCGCGTCTGTGTGTGCGATCCTCGGGGGATTTGGGGGCGGAGGTTCGTCAGGGCCAGATGCCATACACAGCTGAAGATCACGCCTGAGTAACTGTGTGTTTGGGTTTGTCATTTTAATGAGCAGAATTTAGTGACTTGGGCTGGTAACGCTGCGTGAGAAGCCCCATTACATTACCATCACTTTAACCAACCTCCAGTCACCAGGACACACTGTGTTGTTAATGTTCTTTTATGGGGACTGTTAAAAACAAAAATGGTTTGGAGCAAAAAAGGTTTAAGCCTCAACCCTGTATCTCATAAAGGGCTTTTAATTCAACATATATGAGTTAAAACGATGGATGGTTTCTTTATCACACATTCTCTTATGCTTTCCTTCCGGATTTTCTCTCATTTTGTTTCCTATCAGATTCCATAAGTTGAAGAAAATGCATCGATTTGGTGAGAATTCGGTTATTTGGCATAAAAATCACTTTTTTTTTTTCCTGCAAAGAGTTTTTCCTGAGCACAGGCCACACTGCAGGAAAGCCTTCTGTTTAGCACTTCATTAAAACTGCCTCTAATAGGAGCCACCGGGGAGATGCTCCCTGCATCATGTGTAAAAGCGATCAACATCTGCATCAATTAACCCCTTCGTCCCCACGGGGCCCATTAGGAAGAGGAACACCCTTTCAGGCTGCATATGGTTTTAGTTCATAATGGAGAGCGAACAAATATAATTGCTTGTTTGCTTTTTGTCGTGTTTTTCAGGAATATGTTCTTCTAATATTCTTCCAAATTGGACATGTGCCTTTGGAGGAGCCACAGGAACGCCACATCAGCTGCAAAGAACAAAAATGAATTCATTATCTCAATTAGAATAAATGTAATTGTTATTGTTGAAGACTGCAACAGTCAGTATGGAAAACCTTTTTTTTTTCTTTTTTCATACCTCTTTGCTCAGTAAATGACCAGACAGCCACTCCAATTAGGCAGCAATGTGTGAATGTCTGAAATCACTTTTGGCAACATGTTAAACAATAAAAACAACTGAACACAAGCTGTTAATATTCTACATTTTTTAATTTGTATGACTGGAGAAATATTGCACATTATCAGGATTAATACTGCAGTAATATTGTAACAGTACTGAAGGACGTTGCATTGTGCTGCTGTAACATAAGTTTGAGTCATAATATTTTATGCAACAGATGCTAATAGAGTGATTTTTCATTTATGGAAAGTCGTTAAAGCAGAACATTATTTCAGTGAGGGGAATTTCAGGGAGACATTTTGCCTAAATAGACTAAACTTGTTGAATTGTGGGCACAGTCTTCTTCTAAAATCGTGTGTCTGATGTTTAAATCTAAAAATATCCTTACACAGAGCTCCATATTTGACCAAAGTGCAACATATGTATGCTGTAAAATGAGACAATGAAAAGAGGAATCGGTGTCACGTCACCTGTCCTCTCATCTACCAGATCATGTTTATCCCTCCGTAACTCCCCGACAGCTGAGCCCTGATATGTTTAACAAACCCCAAAACAAATCAAGAGTAATAAAATCACTCATTTTGGTTAATGAGCATATTAACAGCAGAGGTAGTGTTTAAGCACAAACAAGAACAACAACATTAATAATTGCAACTCTCCAGTGCCTGGCTGATGTAAGCTTTAATAATTAACAGGTCTTTGTCTTATCCCCCGGAGGCTGCAGTCCTATTATCCAACGAAGTTACAAGCGAGTAATTACGCTGTCACTGGATGGTCACAACAGTTTGCCTCAGATATCCCCCGGTCCAAATTTAATACCCACTTTGAATCTATACATATCCAGCTTACCTGACAGATGCCTCGGTTAAAGGCAAGACATGGCATTTCAACTTATTTATTTCACTTTTTCTCCTCTCATTAGAGGATTACTCCTCTTACCTCCTGTGTTTACATATTAGTGCTAATCCAATTGAGTCAACAAGGGCACTTAGTGCAAGCTATGAACTGAGTCTGAGGGACTTAAAACGGGCGGGGAGGGGATATTAATTTACTTCTTCAGATTTTAGGTTTCCAGGGAAAATAGTTTTGAACATGTGCTATGACAAAAATGAAGCATTGCAAGAGGACCTCGCAGTCGCCTGTAGAGGGAGCCCCTGGTTATGAGTCGATCTACACTGGAACGACCATGAAATGTAAAGTACATGTTCCTCTATTTCATGGTGTTGTTTAAAATGCCTTGTGAGTCTTTTTTTTTTTTGCATCTTTTTCTAGGTGGTGCATTTTTGTCCTTCCCCAAAAACATATCACAACATCCGAAGGAGCAAAGGTGTTTTACAAAGTTGTAAATGTGATAGAGATCATTAGACGAGGAAATGTCAAGTTAAACTGCATCTGTGATTAGATGTAAAAGCAACAATTCCTGGCTAATGAGGATTTGGGATCCCTCTGCTCGCTGTTGCCTCTCTCCCCCTCCGCCATCATCTCCATAACGTCAGTCATGATCTTTGACCCAAGGGCCGACCCTGTGTCAGCTCAAACTAATTAGCCTTTGATCGGTGCAGTCTGCACACAACATGAGTCAAATCAAATTTTTTTTCTTTTTTTTTTTTTTAAACTTCAGGGTCTGCAGCACCGACATCTGCACCGAAACCATGTACCCTGAAACAAAAACTATATTTTTATAGGAGCGTCAGGTGTTTGCAGGGCAGCATCAGTTACATTGGCGCATGAATGCAGGCGTTAATGTAACCACAGTCTGATGTTATGTAGGACTCAATTAATATGTCATGCACTGTATTGATCAGTTATAGAGCTTGTATTTGTTCAGCTGAACCATTTATCTTTGCCTAATTAGTTATAGATCAATAAAGCAATTGATTTTGCAGTGTGCTTCGGTGGAGTTAAAGCATGAAAAATGCAATATGGCCTATAACCATTGCACACACACGGAAACGTGACTGCCGAGATTTCCCTGTAGACTTCATACAATCAAATATATGTGTCAAAAATGTCCGAAAATTCCGATTATGCTTGTAAAATTCCTCAACAAAGGTGAGTTTAAGTAGACTTCCAGGAGGGTAAATCACAGCAGCATTTGATGTCTGTAAAGGACGCAAGGTGTTATGTGATGTTTTGGTTGCCCCCCCCCCCCCATTTCTATCATTAATCATTAGTCTGTCCCTCTTTTCTCCGTGTGTGGAGATGATGGTGGCTAATTAAGTGGTGTCACGTGTTAGACAGGGAGCTGTTTTCTCAAACCGGACTTAAAACTTTTCCTTTTGTCTCTCGTTTCACTATTGTGGCCGTTTATTCTCCAAAGTCTCTAGATGAAAAATAACTGATAAAGTTAAGTTAAATAAACGTTTCAAACACAGAATCACAACGTAATGATTTTTGGTTTTCAGACTATGACGCCGCTATTATTTATATTCTATTTTGACATCAGTGGATAAAGGCTACAAATTTGTAATAGCTTTTTTTTCCCCCCCAAGAAAAGGTGCAGAAGGAGTGAAATGTCTTTCTCTGTGGTTGGAACCAAGCTAGTAAAGTAACACCCATTAAAACCTAATTTGCACCTTTAGGCAGTTCATTAATATAGTGAATAGTAAAATCACACCAATATAGTCTGTCCTCACCTAAGGGCACCGTCTCTATTCATCAAAACACACACACACACACACACACACACACACACACACACACACACACACACACACACAGATCTCATTTTCACTAACATTAGTCACCATTGCCAAGGAAAGCAGCCCTTGTGAGACAATAGTAGTGTCCGACCGCTGCTGCCAGAGCACAAAGATGTTATAAAATAGACATATTGTAGTTTTTATCAGCATGCTGCATACATGTTAAAATGCCCATTTAAAACAATAGGACTCATACACACACACACACACACACACACACACACACACACTGAGAGCAGTCGACAATGGCTGTAGTTCTGCTCTCCGCCAGCAGATGACTAAACCTCCACCTTTTCCCCAGCGGACCGTTCTGTCTGGGTTCTCCATGAATGTCCCTTTCTTTTCATCACTCTCTGATGTCCAGCTGCTCCTGTCAACACCTTCTTACGGCAAGCAATTCATTGCAACATACTGGCAGCTGAGACCCCTGTGATGAACTTCAATCTGCCGTTTGCAGAGGGGGCTTCACCCTGCGTCGGGCTAATCAAGGGAAACACCCCCGTCTAAGAGGGAGGGCGTCCACAGACAGATTGAGACCAAGTTACCCTGTAATTACCCTGCTACTGCCCCTCTGCTGCTGCAAGCTGCTGCATCTGAAGCCAGTCAGCAAAGGAGCAGACACTTATCTGATTACCTCCCAATCTGTTTAACAGTCAACAACAAACTGCTTTCATTATGTTCAAAACCCCAACTTTTTTCACCCCCTGAAAACATTTTTCAAGGGTTCAGAGCACCAGGCATTTTGCTATGCCTCCTACGGTAGCACAGTGCAAATGTCTCTTGCCAGGGGTTTCGATTATTTCCAACTTGGTACAGTCCCTCAGGGGAAGTTCTGGGGGCTTTCTGAATTTTATTAAAGCCTCTACAGCTGATTACTTGGAGTGAGGTGCACAGGTTGGCGCATTTTAGGACTGGAGTGGAGGCCTGACAGGGTCATGTTTAACATGTCCACAGGCAATCAATTCACCTTAACCCCTCCTGGTACTCCAGCCCTCTCCACCTAAGCTGTCCTTAATAACCAGGCAATGGCGAATTACTGATAAGGCACCGGGGTCTCTGACCTATATATCCCCTCCTGTATGTGTTGGAAAAATCCACCCTGAAATGAAATGTACATTTATAATGCATAGAAAAGGAGAAATTAAACAATCAAACATGAAACGGCTGTGAAATTCACCTTGTTCTTCCGTTTAATGTACAGAGAATCTGTTTGGTTTCGCCGGCTGAAGCCTTGGAGGATGAATTTATGCACATAGAGATGTGTGAGGCGCGAGCAGTGAATCAGATTGGACATGTATGCATTGTGCTGATTGTGTGATTTGTAAATAATACATTTAACGAGCAAAGCCACATAAAGAGGCAGATCATCATACAGCAGATTAAGTATTTGTGGTCTGCAACAAATACATTCATTTAGCCACTTTGGTCAATATGGCTGCTGAAAATCACACACATACATTATTGTAACGGGGAGTCGTGTCGAGCTGATTTTCTATACTTCACTGGTTACACTGCATTTCTCTCACATTTCAGTGACCTCTGTGTAAGTTTTTACTTAACAAGCATGCAAAAGGTTCTACATTTGCCCTCATATGACAGTGACTAATTGCCCTGAGGATGTGAGCTGCTTGTTAGGCTAAGAGAGGATCCTCTTGCTCTCCACCCGGCTAAATTCATTATTTCTCCTTTTCAATTCACTGTACCTCATTTTATAAAGGTTAGAGACCAGATATGAAGATTTTCTCTCCTTAATTGTATGTTGCTAATTTTCCATGTGGACCCAAAATCACTTGCACTTGTTTCTTTCTGCACAGGAGCACTTTTGTCAGTTGGAGACCAATTTAATGGAAGCTTTTGTTTCTTTGTTTTATCGAGTTTAAGAGATTTCGCTCGTGCTTGGCTATCGTCAGTTAGATAAAAGTTTAAGCAATAATACACTTTTTAGTCCATTGTCAGCAAATTCGCTGTGCAGCTTCCGCCACGACATGGCTGTCTTCAGAAGGGAAAACCATGAAGACGACAACAGTTAAATCCAATCAATTACCTGCTTAAAATTATGCCATTATTGTCTGAAATCCAACAGTGAGCCGTACGAACTACCAATAACCACTGGTCCTTTGTCATTTGGCCAGGAAACATTTATCCAGCTTGGATGCAGATGAAGCTAAGCTTTGCTAGCGCTGTTAGAGTCTTCATGTTTGGGTGTGAATGTAACAAAACTCTAACGTCAGCCTGAGAGAGTGAAGACTCAACTCTTCACTCTGCTGCACAGAACATCGTATGTTCTCCAGATATTTCTGAAAGGAAAATGCCGAATGCTAAACCATAATGCTGCTGCTCTGTCGGTCTGACCACAGCGACCTCTGCTGGCGGTGTTTTCATGCGCATACCATCTTTGCGCAAGACCGATCTTTTCAATCGAATCTGTTTCAGAGGTATAAAAGTAAATTTGTTTGAAACATCTTTTCTTTCCACCTGTCGTCTTATCTTTAGTTTAGGGCGGATCTTTTTGCTCTTTCGTTGAGGTACCTGCACATGCAGGACAAAGGGGGTTAGCGACTCACAAAGAACATCAACTGGCTGGACATTGTGCTCTCACTTTACCGCCCTGCTGCTTTGGCATTTTTGCCTACTGTTTACAGCAAGCTTCCAGGGAGGGTGAGCTTGGTGCTCCAATCAATGCCATTATCTTTTCTAATCGGGTGCGGGGCTGACGGACCGCCATCCCCATAATGATCAAGATGTGGGTGTGCGGCTTCACAGGAACTTTGTTAATGTGCGGCGTTTGGCATTGATCTGGAGTTCCTCCCTTTCCGTGGGTTGCTCTGTTCTGTAAGCATTTATCTGTGCTCTTCTGGATCTCCTCCCAACATGCAGCATCTCAACCACCTTCCCTTGTGTTCGGCACCACTTCACAACACCTCCCCCCAACCTTTACCGCCCAGTGCCGGTCCCTAGACAGGTTTCAGCATATAAATTTGAAAATGATTTGTCCTGCCCTCTTAATAATAGATGAGAGAGCAGAGACAGGTCCCTTCAATAAACTCCATTCTCACTTTAATTAGTGAACCAAAAAAAAATTAAAAAAAGAAATAAATAAAACTGCACGGCCTGCTGAGGACTCTGGCTTCGGCTCTGTGTTAGTAATTAAAACTGAAACCACCAAAAGGAGCTGAGAGGAGAAGGCTCTATTTTTAACGGGCAGGCTGTTTGGTGCCAAGTGCCGGTATAAGGTTCTGCAATAAAGAGTGATAATGAAGGTGTGAGACCTCTGGGGGCTGACTGGGCGCTCGCTACAATGGCTGCTCTCACACCCGACTGAAATACAGGGAGCAATTAGAGGAGGCAGCACATAGACTGGCCACCAGAGATTAGTTAACACCTCAGGAAGCTCCGCTTCAGGATAG
This sequence comes from Aeoliscus strigatus, assembly GCA_901007665.1. Classification (NCBI taxonomy): domain Eukaryota; kingdom Metazoa; phylum Chordata; class Actinopteri; order Syngnathiformes; family Centriscidae; genus Aeoliscus; species Aeoliscus strigatus. The sequence continues at coordinate 236,817 of CAAKHB010002074.1, read as the reverse complement.
GCACATGCTTGTTTTCATTCACTCGCGTTCGCTTCAAAGATAACGCACCGATTCCTTAATGATACGATTTATTCTATTCAATCGTCATATCAAATAGGTTATGTCATTGATGGGTCAGTGATCTTTTTTTTTTTTTTTCCTGATTTGTAGTTCTCCTTTTGAATTATTCACCCACCCATAAAATCTGTCACAAGCCTTTCCTCTGCACAGGAGTTTAACCACTGTGACAAGCGCTGCCCGAGTTGGAGGAGACCTTAAGCCAAAGAACCAATCAAGAGGACATTGTTAATGGAGGCCACATATAAGCCGTTAAGCCAGTATATGCATAATGTTATTTAATTGGAGTCATAAAAAGCCAATTAACCCTCCTCCCCCTTTCCTCTCCTGCTCTA
>CAAKHB010002074.1:220955-236405 GCA_901007665.1 Aeoliscus strigatus | reverse complement strand
CCCCCCCCCCGACGAATCACTGTCGATGTGTGTGCATCTGTGACAATGCAACTGAACTGTACAAATAATCAGGTTTAAAATTTGGTGCCCTTTTTTTCCTGCTGCATTCATCTGCAAATGAATTTCTATAAATAGTCAAGAGGTTTTTAAATATTCGGGGGGAAACCACAAGAGGTGAGGGGTTTGTTTGATCACTAAATATATATTTTTTTTAATTTTCATTTTTGCCTTCTCATTCTCTGAATGTGTGGATTTGGACAATATATTTGCTCCCCAGGAAAATAGCAACAGTGAGTCGCAATATTGGATCTGTCAGGCTCAGGCCATTTAAATTTCAATGCAGTAAAGTGGGGGAAGCAGACACTGTTAAATATGATGCTTGAATGAAAATCTAAACCCTCCAATACCTCTAAGCAATGTAACTCAATGAGATGAATTAACTGTAAATGCCTCATTCTCTGTGTGAGTGTCTTCCAATTTAAAATCTCATTATTCATATAAGATCCTGAACAAGGTGACTCTTAGGATAGATCGAATAAGTGAAGATAATCTTACCGGACAGTTTTATGCAAATAGGGAATGTATTGAATCAACTATGGGGAGAATGGGGAATCAAATAAGCTAATAAAGTAGAGTTAGGATGAAAAACACCATGAATAATGTTTCGTCGCTATCTCAGCTCAGTGCTTGCGCTGCTGCCTGTGAAGTTACAAAGTGTATTAATCCAAAGTACGCTGTCATTTAATGTGCATTCTCTTCAGTATTTTGTGGAAGTATTTACAATGTGCCTTAATACTTTTACTCAGTACCATCTATAAGTCATCAAGCTATATCAGTATACATCACAGTTACTGCCAGATGATGTTTCTGTAAATAAATAGATTTCTCATGTCATTACTCGCTAAAAACAGTTTGTTACGGCGCTTCCATCAGACAAGGATTGATTCCAGGCCGTCCTGTTCAGAGCTGTGCAGGTCTGCGCGACTTCATCCATAATTTATGGTATAAATAATGTAACACTCATTACATAGAATATATGAACTTTTGTTGAGGACATACCGCTTGGAACGTGAACGTGGTGGTGTTCACTTCCATTTGTTGGTCAGCTCAAGGGGTGAACACAAATGACAAAGGCAGTAATATAATTATATAACAGCATCACAGACAAAGACTGATAAAGGAACTCGGACAAACCCGTGGACGTTGTTAAAGCATCGTATTTATTAACCTGCAGGATTAACCTTGTTCAATGACGATACATCAGATTTGTTTACTTATTTACGTTCGGTCATGCACACGTAATCTCAAAGAATTACTCTGTGCTATTGTAACTGCAATTTGTCATTCACTACTGGATTCTTTTGCTTTCTTTCTGAGCTGAAGCAATTTACCACTCAAAGGAATCGCAAGAGAGTTTTTTCTTTTTCTTTTCTTTTTTTTTTTTGAGTGGATTTGCAAGATTTACAGCAAAGACAGCTGTGTGTCAGCGGCTCCAAGGCTACTGAAGGCCCACCCATCACTCCACATTAGAAACCCTTTGAACATAAGTCTGTTTCACTCCGAGTCGGTGACATGTCATGTGAATCTGTGGATGTGAAATTATACAAAACCGAGTACAACAGTAGTGAGACGAAGATAAGGGTGGAAGAAGGAAGCTGGGAATTAGAAAAGAGGCCGCAAAGGGGGGAATGGACTAATTTCCCAGCCGCTGTAATACTCACACGGTGATGATAGAATTCTCTCCATAGGCATGTTTGTGAACACGGTACATTGTTTAATTCTGGAGCCTGTCAGAAGGAAAATCATCAGCCACAGTTTCCCTCACGAAGAGGGAAAAATGATCAAAATTTAGGTGAGACACTGTGATAAAAGGAAACTTTTCTCTTCAGCACCCCTGAACAGGCCCATCAGCATCAGCTCATATTGGTTCATTGTCTGCAAAATCTGCCATCACGTGTGCTGTTTCCATGAATTAGGAAAACCATCACAAAATATTGAACTAAAACAAACATGCGGCACATTTTCTCGACGTGGAACCTCTCCCCGGCGGACCATCCCGTTTGATTTGATGGGTTATTAAACACTCCTGTCGATAAAAAGCGTGGTGAATGTTAATTCTGGGACCCTCCGTCGATAAATGGCCATGAAATCAGCTCAAATTAACCTCTTAATGTCATGGGAAATGCCAGTGCCACAGTCATGACTGTTTCCGCATCAGGTAGGAAAATACCGATGACAGACTACATGTGATGTATTCTAATTATAGCAGGCAGTAGAATGAGCATTAGACAAAACCGAGCTTTTATTTGAGTACAAATCTGTTTCGGTAGTAAGGCTGGGCCTGGTGTTGTGCCATTATGGCTGTAAGTTCAACCTGCTTTGCAGCCATTTGTCAAAATGTCCTGTTGGACTTATTGGCAATGAACTGATCTATTGAGTGATCTAATATCTGATGAAGTGTGTCCAGGGACCAGCGTTCTGAACGTCAGATCCACCTGAGATGTCCCCAAACAGATAACCTATGGACATGACGGCAGAAAGACCATCAGTTAGCACTGCAGCAGCATTTGAATTCACCTGTTCCTTTTAAAATAAGGTGACACAGTACTCCACCTGGCATCCGAAGGAGAGGCTGTTGTTGTGAAGACAAAGGATGTTGTGCTGCTCTATAATGCAAAAAGAGACTAACACACAGGTGGTGTAAACTTAAATACATATCTTATGAGATTCTTACAGAATATCTTCAAATTTTCTGCATGTGTAGTGTTTCTTTTTCCAAAACAAGCATAGATGTGATATAGCATGAGCATGTTACTGATAGCAGTCCTTAGAGGCAAAATTATTGTTGTTGTCGTACCAGCGTGTAATTGATTTGTGTGGTTATTTGTATATTCACGATGTGTGTAGCACAGTACACCATCTACCTTTTCACCTCACAGGAGGAGTAGTAAAAATATTCCTAATTGGGTATTTTTCATGTGAGGTGTCAAAGAATTATGAATTCATCGTGTCCCTAAGTTGTGCTTTTGTAATATTACTTTGTATTCATGAAAAATAGATTTGGTTTCACACAGAATTATGTATGCTTTCAGACAATATTAAGTAAAATCCATTAGGGCGAAAAAGTGAGGGAGATGCAGAAACTGTGGCTTTAATGCAACAAATTATTTGCCATTAACCTCACCTGTTATTTTATGGTAAGTAGGGTCTGTGTAATAATAACGTCTAACAGAATCCAATCAGGTAAGGATCAGATGGCAACATGGAAAACAGTGACACTACGACCCCCCTATCCATTATACGTGGTGCTTTTTGACATGCGTCTCTAGAACGGAGCTTTTACATTTCGCGTTTTTGATGTTTCAGCTATTCCAGGTGTCAGGCCCGGCTGACCGATGATCGCACTACCGTGATGGCAGCGAGGGAGGAGTGGGGGGGGGGGACAAAAAAATCAGCCCTGATGTGTGATCTCGGTCTGACACGGCGGGTCACCGCGGCTCGTTCAACTATGCTGATGATACAGCTAAGTCCTGCAACAAATACAAGTCCTGTAAGCCCTGTAAGTCCCTGCCACTGCTCTCCTTTTCACTGCCAATATCAACAGAAATGTCAACAGTGAGAGTCCGTCAGCACCTTTTGTCAGATAATCACAAGAAGTGGGGCTTGTCATGGTTGAGTTAATAATGCTCACCTTAATCCCTCATTGGGCATCAAGCAGGACAGCACACTTCTATAAGCAGAGAGGCGTCTTCCCTTTATCAGTTCGATTCTATTCAAAACAAATGCGATCACCAGCTCACACGTCTTCTGTGAATCTCATACCGTTGAGCTGCGGCACGCGCAAATATTCAGTTGTTTATTAAGGCTTGACATTTGAAAAACACACAGTGCACCTTTTTTAATGTTATGATGCAGGAATATGAATGGGCCAAATGTGGATTCTCTGTAACGTGCTCTTTAGAGTCATATCTGTGCGCAGAAGTTACTATTTATTTGCAGAGCCAGTGCGAGTCAGCAGTAATATTACATTTCTTTGCATAAATTGCTCACAGGAATTTATTCAATAAAGACAAAGTTTGTTTTCTCACACTGTCTTGTGGACAAACATGCCCCCTGCTCTTTCACAGTGGGAAGGGTTTTTATTAATTTCCATGCTGATATTGTCTCATCTGTGTCAGTGGTTGTGGGATAAAATAATAATCATAAAAAACAACAGAAGGTGCATTATTTTGTAGCTTTTTAATGGGATTTCACTTCACTGCAGGCACATTTTATTTGAATTCCACACAGATGTTTCTCCTGAAAAGTTATGCTGACATTTAGCAGCAATAAGAATGTGTTTCAGTCATTCATCGTTCATGTGGCCCAAATATGTAGTTATATGTCGTATCACGGTTCAGCAAATCCTAAAGCTTGTTGAGATTTAAGAGACAATAATGATCATATGAGCAAGAATGTTGAACAGCACCAGACTCTGAGCAGGCACAGGAGCGTCTGTGGATCCCCGTATGTTCCTACGAGCTTAGGGTACGGCCGCAAAAAACAGACGTTGTATTGAGAATGATTCACCAATATCATACTTTTTCTGTTCATCTTTTCTGGATTTGTTTTCCATAAAAGCTCTTGTAAGAATGTGATGATGAAGAGCGGTTAGCTTAGAACTGAAAAAGCTTCTCGGATGAGTGCCGAAACATCCTCAAGCCTACGATTTAACCCAGCAGGTCCCTATGACCTGGGGGATCGAGGACCTTCACAGACAAGACTTCCCTGACCAGGTTCCCCATCGCTTTACACCACTTTGTGCACCAGTGAGCCACTGTCGTCATGAGGGAGTCGCTGCTGACTACTATCTTGGAGGGTAAACTAACTAATGTTTCGTGGGTGCTCTTCACCTGGCAGGGCTGAGAAAAATGGGTACGACACGTGAGCTCAGAGAGAGAGTACTCATGAAGAAGAATACTCATGTCCGTCGCAAGTCACTTCACCATGCTTGGTGAGTGTATATATCAAAATGATGTCATAATATACTACATATATGTTATAATACAATAAATAGATCGATGACATGTAGAGTCGGTGTTCTTAGTGGTGGACACATCAGTGTCCCTCAGTGACAATGGCAGTAATTTTTAAAATACCTAAGGTATGTTGAATATCATTGGTGTGAACAGTGAATAATACATAGATAAGATAAGATAAGATAAGATAAGATAAGATAAGATAAGATAAGATAAGATAAGATAAGATAAGATAAGATAAGATAAGACAAGCCTTGATTCCCAAATTAGCAGTGTCACTGGGGCAAATTTGATACATTATGAAAAAGAAGTAAAAAAGTGTCATAGAACAAAATGGATAATATCTAAGCATGTCAATATTAACATGTAATAGTGATAGTTGATATACAAAATCATGCATCATCAACACTGGCATGTGCGATATAAGAATGTAGGATGTGTGTATGTGTTGTCTTTTGATTTTGATTTGAAATGAACAGGTAACAGATCATAGCAGAGCTTAGTCACTACACTTTGTGTGTGTTCACACCATGATTATTTTATTTTGTGCACACACAATCAGCGAGAGACCGTCTGCACGAATGAGCTCGCTAAAACACCCTTGTTAACATTTTTAAACCTACAGGATCATAAAAGGTGACGCCAGGAAATTTTGGACTTCCCCCCCTCCACAAAAATCACACACTCTTGATGTGCACTTCCAAATCTAGAACGCAAATAGGAGCTTCACGGCAACAGCACGAATCCAACAACAACAACAAAAAAAAAACTTGAATAGATTTTGAATTTTAAAAGCGAGATCAAATGGAAATCACACAAAGGCACCAGCAAGTGGAATTGAAAGTGTGATACAGATGAGGAGGGTGTGGGGGGTGCGGATGAAAACAGGATTAGACTCCACAGGCCTGGTTCCCACAGATTGCCTGAAATGGGGAACAGATTTAAAGCAGGTATACTCTGTGTTGACAGTTTTTTTTTTTTTGCACAGGCATTTCCCTTCCCCTTTTTTCAGCATGTCTTACACATTTAACTAGACCCATGTCAAAACCTGTTTACATGTCGTGAAAAGAAGCGGAACATGTTCGAATCGGGTAAGCTATTGAAGGAGGAACTCGGATGACGTGACAGTCGAGTCTTCTTTAGAAGTGCTTACTTTGATGAGGCTGAAACAAATAACTGGCATGCTCGCACTCTTTGCGGTTAATATGCTTTCAAACGGTTAAAACAACTATTTCTGCAAGCGCGGCTCTCTCCTCAGCACATACAGAACAAGTCTACAGTCGTTGCACCTTGATTTTTGCTCTACAAACCAGGCTGCACGCTTAAGCATTTCCCCATATGTCAGCAAGTTTTAGAGATTAAACTGTTTCATGTTTAATGGGATAAGGAGGAACATGAGCTTCTATCCAATCCTGGCCCAATTGACTGTTTTTAATGCAATTTGTCAACTCCCTCTGCTAGTGGGATTTGTTCCATACTGTTAGACGTGGAGTCAATTACATAGTATCTCTGAAGAGTATTTCGCTTGAGAGATTGCTCATCTGGCAATATTAAAGCTACTTAGTATATGTTTGGAAAGAGTGAAGGAAATGTCGTTAACAGGTTTTTAAATTCCACATATACTTTTAAAAAACCCCACCATTTTCTGCATGTTAAGTGTCTGATTTACCTCCTGTTGTATCCGCACACATTAATATAGAAATATACGCTCACTTGCCTATTTAATCAGTGCACCTAGATGAAAGTACTGCAGTAGAATACAGCTTCTTCTCAAATAATTCCTCCCTTCATGAGGATTATAATCTTACTGAATATGCTAGGAAGATGTTGGGTTATTATAATGATTATTTTGGACCATACTGGGGTAAACCGAGAGGGGATCTGATGTATATTTTGTCAGATTTAATTCACACAAGGCTGAAATATTCCAAGTTCCTGTCAGTATGACTCACAACATAGCACCACAAATTACAGCCTCGGAAATAACCATTAGAATAGACTTGCCACAATACATTTTGTTGTGCATTTCCTAGTTTGTGGTTGATTAGGGTAGAAGTAGAGGAGTGTCTTGAGTGATTGCCCGATGCAATCCTGACAGAAGGGGGATTCGGACCACTATTAACGCTAACCTAATAAACCTAAGAATGGTGTACCTAATAAACTGGCCAACAAGTGACTGTGCTGTATGTGCTGATATGGATATCATCTCCCAAATATAACATTCACTTAGCTCCGTGTGATTATAAAAATGCCCAGTGTGATTAGTTACAGATTCAGAGTGTCAAAAATGACTTACCAGGTAACAGATTCTCCCTGAAGGACCTCTTTTAATAATGTTATATTCTCTCCAAATATTATTCTACCCACCTGCTGTGTGTGATCCCCCTCCGCTTTTTTCTTTTTGTGATCATACATAATTTAGCCCCCAACCACATCTAGTAAATGATGTTGACATATGCTCTTGCAGAGAGCACTGCCTGCAAGAGTTGGTTGATAAGCGTCTTTGCATTTTCTACTGGATCCAATTTTGTCCTATCAGTAGAGAGTGTGTGGCTCCGCTCACATGGTCCACTAGGCCTCGACCGGTGTTGGAAGGGGAAGAACGGGAGAGATGTGTGGGAAATTTAGATATGTCACCATTCGTAAATGTTTTTATCCCTAAAAAGCTTTAAAGGTTTGTAGGTATGCGATGGACAATTACATTACATTACATTAAGGCATTGTTTTTGTTTTTCCTGTGTGTGTGTGTGTGGAGAGAGAAAACACACAGAGAAAAGCCAGAAAAGCTGCGAGCATGTAGCGCATAAACTCTGCCCACTGAGCCGATAGAATGTGGAGATGGATTAAAAATTGAAATTGCTTAAAGCGCTTATATCCAAATATTTGCCCAGTCCATTCTCCTCCTGCAATGAATTCCTACAACTCAACACCCACATCTCCTCTTCCTCTTCGTTCTCCACGGCCCCGAGCACCACCAGCGGGAATCAATTCAATCAATTGCCTTCCACCAATTGTTTGTTGTTTTCTGCTGACCACACCTCCAGGATTAATATTTGATTAGCCTTTAGGAGAGGTGGAAAGTACTTATTAACCTTATTTGTCAATCTGTCAGTGCCACTGTGCGGATTGTGCCTTGCAGCAGTGAGGGGGGTGTGCAGCCAGAGGGGGGAGGGGAATCACTTCAGGGAATATCATGTCTTCCAATGACTGCTCTCCTCTGGATGTTTCATCATAATTATCTTTTTTTTTTTTTTTTCTTTTAACGCCACAAGCGTGACATTCATTTCGGCGTTTTGAATACATTTGTTAATTGATATTATGACATGTCCTGAAATTTTTTAATGGCGTTGGTGTTCAGCCGCTGTTTCCTCCCCACAATTTGGCCAATTATGTCAAATTCTCTTCAGAATGAACAACAGGATGCATTTAATTTTATTCATAATGGTTGTGTGTAAACACAAAAACAGAGTCCGTCCCTACTGAGGTCGTTTTCATTACAACCCATGAAGACGAAGCATTTAGTCATTCTGAAATTGATGAGTAAACTTCCATGCTGTACCCAGTCCTTTTTTTTCATTAGTAATTTTAATTAAGTCATCCTCACAACACTGAAATTGACTTTATGTATAATTGTTCATTATATGTCTTGTTTTCTACAACGGGGAAATTAAGGAGCCTCAAATGGATGAATCGGAGACGTGATTAGTCTTGTTCATCCCCAAACGTGTACTTTTTTTAATGCCTGGCGTGCTGCAAAGTGAAACTGATACTTGCTTTATGAAAACATTTAATGAATTGCCAATTCTGTTGTCAGATGAAGATAACAGATATTCATTGGGGAAATTTAAAGGGAGACTGTGCGTCGGCGCTTTGCGGTCAAACATTCATATTGATATTTTATTGGTAGTAAAAATATTGCTTTGCAGTATTTAAAAGAATCAAACCACACATATCTATTGTGTATTTACTTGTTTGGCTGGTGCAACTCTTGCATGAGGCCAGAGAATACGAAACTCTTTTAAGTGTCTGAGTCTCGCTGTGTGTGATAATACCTCTCCATGCTCATCGGAGGCCTCCTCAACCTCGGCGCTATCTGTGATCATACACCCCCACGCTATTGAGCTTAGTCAAAGACCATCCCATGCTTTGCAGTGTTAATTACAGATCCTTTGATGTGATAGAACACAGCCCTGTAGAGATTGATTACTCTTTGAGCTAAGTTGTCTTCCAATTACTTAGACAATTAGCCAACTAATTAAAATACTTACCCTGTGCATTGAAAAAGGAAGAGGAGTGCTGCTGTGAGGAGCTCCCTTGATATACGAGCTGCCAGGGATTCTCAGTGTCTCGGCTGAGGAGTGAAGGCCTGCTGGTGCGCCGTGTTGAAGCCGAGGAAGCAGACGTCCAGAGATGAGCCACTGCAGCTGGCGATGGTAATGATGTGGATCAGGCGTTCGCAGACCATCTTCACTCCATGCTGATAAGGATGGAGGATAAGGATGTTAGATCAGAGGATGAAGTGATGTTTGACAACCATTTTCTGTCTTGACAGCTTATGATGTGTGACCTGCCATTGCTAGCTTTGCATGAAGGAATACAACCTGATAAATTAGAAAAAACTGGTGGATGTCAGATTTACATTTGGCACAAAATGCAGAAGACTTGTAGTTTCCTGTGGTGCTCAAGCCGTGATGTGTGTTCATTCATTTCACTCTACACGCCCACATCTGAGAGGGATGAAAAGTTGTTGTTTTTTTTTTTTCAAAACTCATTGTCGTGTCCCTTTGACCCCAGCTGGGCAACCATCTCCATTATTCCACCCCTCATTACAATGTTAATGTTGTGTCATCCGAGCAGGGGACAAATTCACAGGGGACAATGGGATGTAGACAAGCGAGCTGTTTACGCACCCATGACTCTGTTTGATGACGTTGATAATGATCTCGGACTTTGAGTTTTGCACAAGGAAAGTGCCAAAATGGGATTTTAAAAAGTATTTTAGCCATAATTTCTGAGACATTAACACATAACACATTCTGTCGTCTGCCCAGAACTCATCAGGAGCAGTTCAGCATCTGAGGCTCGTATAGGATCTGCAAACAGATCTCCGATTACGTAACCTCCATCAGCAGAATATAATACAATGCCTGATTATTACTGATAACGTTCATCCCGGCAACACCAACACTCCCTCCTCTGTATGACATGAGAGAAAACAAAACAATGGCCGTTGCATGATTAAAACATCCCAGATCAATGTCAGCCTGAAGGTGCAATAAAGCTGCAGAGGGGACTTCTCTCCAAACAGGAAAACAAGAAAATAAGTGACTGAAACGAGAATTACAATGAGAACAATTTTCAGTGCTTCAGAACATTCCTTTCTGAAGAATTTCAAAATTGCCTCTGAAGGCCCCCCACCCCTCCCCCACACAACGTGGCTGTCCACAGCGATGATACCAGGCCACATCACCATGACGACTCTCAGGACACACCCACACGGAGACGATTTGGTGTGCAAACGCACATTTAGCAAAGTTTTGGCCAATCGTCCAGACAGATCCTGTAAACGCTGGGGCTGAAAACACACTCTTTTGGAAAAAGGGTGAAGGACGGTGAATCCACATACATTCTCAAAGTCTCATAACAACAATAACAACAACAACAACAACATTACAATGCTGCGTCTGATCGGTTTCAAGTCGTGAGTGTTTATATTTCTGAGTCTGTCTGTCTCGTAGCTCCATGTTAGATCTCTCTGCCGTGTTTCGTTTGTTCCTGGTTCTCAGTATTTTGTGTCGTTTACTTCATGCAATAGTTTCAGACTCACAGGATCGCGTCTGATTGAAGTTGTGAGGGCACGCTGAATCAAAATACCCCCCAGCGATTAGAAGGTCAGGAAGTCTAAAAGATCAAACTCTCCATCCTCAGCGTCTAATCACAGCACATATAAGACAATCTTAGCACCACTTAACCTGCGCGGGGGCTCTGATATGGCTTGGCATGCTCTGTCTCTATTAATCAATCAGCATCAGGCCCTCAGGAGGTCTGGGATGCAAATGTGTGGAACAGCTGAAGGTCACATTTCTCACTTCTTTTTCGTTAGTGTTTGTGTTAATCACTCATGTCTCAGATCACAAACAACACTGGAGGTGTGTGTGGGGGGGGGCGATCAAATGTTGTAACAGCTGGAAATGACTCATAGTCATAGTAGATAGTCTGTGTTTCACTGCAGCACAAAATCCTCTGTTCGAATCACTGCAGAGTCTCCCTGTCAGATCTGTCATTTCCCCTCCAGTTTATTCTCACCGGAGACGTGCAGTTATGATGATACTGACAAGCTAATTTAGGGAGCAGCGCAAACTCCAGTCTTTTGTTTGGTGGTGACAGCTGTTTGTACTCACTAATACAGAGTGAATTGGTGAGGGACACGACAAATGTACGAGTGTCTGAATTGTATTCATCTCTGCTGTCAGAGGGGAATGAAATGCTTTGTCAGTTATCATCATTGTATGATGCAAATAGTTTTTAAATCAGGCCAGTGATGGAAGTTGAGAATCTCATTGTCCAGTGATGCAAAAATAAGGAGCAATAAATCATTTTCTGTTTAAATGTGTAACCCTAACCTGAGATTTAGACGAACCAGCAGGTGAATGTTGGTCACTTTTCCCATATTCTAGTGATACATTCACAAACATTCACACTTTTCCTTCAAGTACTACTTGTATTTGACAACTGCATTCTGCTGAGTCCGCCAATATTTTCCTGTAACACCCACCTGTTTATTTGTTTACATCAAGCGATAGTCAGCAGTTACCGCTGTAACTACAACAAGAGCAACATCATATTTCATTCACAAATCACCCTGAGGATGTTTGTATTTTTTCACACACCTGAAGTGACGTTCCAAGAGCTGGGAAAGTCACATGACTGAAACAGTCCAATTTCTGAACCTTTCTGAACAGGAGCGTTTTTGTAGCTTCTGTTAACAATGCCACGTTCCATCAGTCCACATGTTCAAAACCAAATTTTCTTATCGCACATGAAACTTCATTGTTCGATAAAATGCTAATAACAAATGAAACTAAAAATGAAGAAATGAATCTGTATTATGCTACTTTAATGCTCAGCCCTCAACTTGTAGGAAGGACCTCTAACAATTTTTACTGGAGACCCATGTTGTGTATGATATATTGTGACAGGTTAAATGGTCTATTAGCACCATGTGTACCCTTACAATGACGTTACCACTTTATATCTCATGGGTTCATCATGGGTCTTTATCTATATCTACAGTATCTATAAACCAGAGGAAATCAAGGACAGACTGGGACTAGAATACAGCCCTGGTCCATTCATTGTCCGCCCGTGGAGGAAACTGATTTCACATGGTTGTATTCATTTTTTTCTACATCCATAGCTTGTGACTCGTTGGAACTTCAACCAGCTGAGAACTTTGAAAGAGTACGTCAACACATCACTCCAGCTGCACAAATCGCATCTCACCTGTCTGATCCACTCACTTATGTACAAGGTGTACAAATACAACGATTGGTTGTTTTTTGGAGTGTGAGTTCTACGAGGTGCTTGCGTCCGTTTAAAGTTAAACATTTTAAGTTTAACTTTCTACTAATTTGTACAATCTAAATTTGAGTAACACGCAGATCAGCGGATTATCAAACATGCTGAAGCATGCTGTGGAAAATGCTGACAAGGCAGTTTGTCATTTTTTTTCTGTTCTGCTTATTAAACACACATAAACATTTATCTTTTGCTACTTTTAGTATATGATTGTATAATGTGCTCCACCACTGCTGAGCTCATGTTTAATTGTAGAAATTAAAAACAAGGTGGTGCCATGTTTAATATGGTAAATTTTGTCCAATCATGGCACCTGAGGTTGGACATTTTAATACTTTCCGTGCCATTAAACATGACGGTTTTCTTGCTGCAATAGCCCGTGCTCTGTCTTTTTCCAGTTTTTCCTTTGGTTTGTCAGCTCAAATGTGAATGTAATGATGCTGCAGAGGGTCACTTTCATTGTGAGAAATGGCGTTTGTACACTTTAAATCTGTAGGTTGCCTCACTGCCGCCATGAAATGCTCCTTCCTGCTGCTGGATACTGTTATAGCCTCGAATGGCTGCTCCATCTTCTGAGGCTGGCTGGGCTGCTTATGAGAGGAACATAAACTACCACGTAATATCCCATTGTCTCCAGCCACTTATTTCTGCTCATTGTTAGAGGTGATTTTGCCCTTATGAGGGGCAGAAGGTTTCCTGTGTCGGTGGCAGGTGATTAATGACTTGCTGTAGATCCCTCCTGCTGGAAAGTGCACACTCAGTCTAGAGTAAGATCTCTCCCAACCTGCAACCAAGGAGACACACACACACACTGGTGGAGGAATTCCATAATACCACAGAGACCTTGAACTCAGCACAATTGTACGGCGACTCAAATTAATTTTACATGAAAAGTCACATTTACATCAGTCGAGTCCCTCATGGTTAATCAAGTCTAATCAGGTGTCGGAGTCTGTTCCAGCCCTATCATTCCAAATGCCATCTTTGACATTAGTGTCAGATAGTGAGGTATCCTTTTTGTTTGAATATCCCCTCTGGCCATGATGGCACACTCAAACAACTGACACTTCTTTTGCTGTGTATGTATTTCGCCAGAACTCAAGCATTCAAATCAGCTTTTTCAGTTAAATGGTGAAAATAACTATTTACAGTGCAGGGTTGATTCCGTTTACAGAGCTGTGGCCATCACATCTCATAGTACCCAGAACCCATCTTCAGCTTCCAAGCTGGACTCATTTACTGTTTGTACATAAACTTGTGTACGAGTTTCCGCAATATTTTGTGTATTTCCCATCGTAAAGCCAAGCATTCCTGATTTTCAGACAGGGTTGAGTTGTCTGCACAAACACATTTGTCGGTGTTGTTGTCGCTGGTGCTTTTGACCAAAGTAGGAAAATCATTTTCTGCAGGGCAGAGAACGATGGGGGCTGAAGAAAAAGAAAAAAAAAGACACTGTTGTTCATTCTTTCGTAAGAATATAAATTGTTGGGATCTGTTTTTTTGTTTTTGCTGATGAGGCGACATTTTACTTTGACGACAGTGTGTGAACAGCAGCAGAGTTATGTAACATGGTGACATGTTGGCTGGACAAGTGCAGAGGTCACATATCAAGAATGTAATGAAACAATATTTCAAGCATGCATGTTTTACTCCATGATGACATTTGATCAGAAAGCAGCATGAGTTTCAGAAGCAGTGTTTGGAGTCAGACATGTCAAAATGTAGGAAAGCTCCTCCTACACCTCCTGCACCATCTTGTCCAATCCCCCATATGGCTTTGTATTTTGAACAAACACCAAAGGGAAACACCTGAATAATGAAACTTGCATCTCTTTATGAGGCACATTACCAAACAGGAAGAAGATAACGAATGCATTTGATGCCGGGGTGTTTCTCAGGGACACCCATTCCTCCTATACAAAAACCTATGGAAGCAGCATGGAACCACCTTTGTTTCCTGACCTTTACCATCAAAACCTATTCTTGTTTCCAAATCCCTCAGAGTGCAAGAAACAACCAGACTCTGCTGGGGCCTATACAGCTCAAATTATATCATTTGTCCAATTTGCTATTGTTTCATCCATGTCAGGATAATTTGCTTTGGGTTTCTCTGTAGTGTCTTGGGTTTTGTCTGCCCCTCCTGAGAGACCTGCTACAGTGTGTGTGCCCTAGATAGACTGTTTATCAAGTGCCTCCGTGTTCTGTCAAGTTGACTTTGCAGCCATGATGCGCAGATAAAATGTACAGCTTCATTTCACTGGTAATCTCAGGAGGACTTGAGCGGGCGGCCACAGAATAAGCCTGTTTACCTGGGGTATTAATTGGGTCAGCGTTAAAAGCACGTCTCGCCGAGGATAAAGACAGGCAGTCATCATTACTCAACACCTATTGTATAATGACAGCTTCATCTCTCCCTCAGCAGCCATCCCCCTCCTAATTAATCTCATCATCTCTCCTAACAGTTGGCCAGTCAGCAACCAAACCGATTCAACATATGTTAACACAGCTACTACAACTTCAGAGCCGTTTCTCCTGTAACGTAGCGCTGTCGTGATGTTCTCCACAATCAGCCAAATCTGAGATCAAATCGACCATTTCTGCCGACCCACCTCATCTGGTATTCGCTGTAGAGACTTGGCAACAGACATTGCCCAACAAATGTGTGCTCATGACCCGTCTTGTGTTAATAATTTGTTTTCCAGCAGTAAATTGATTCATTAATTCTGACTGCATTTGATTTTTTTTTGCCTCTTGAAGGAGCTTGGCGCTTCGCAATCAATGTCAGATTTTTACAACTGGTGGCAGCAATCTCATTAATGAATTTGTGAACTTTCCTACCTCCGGGGGGGGGGGG
>CAAKHB010002074.1:196070-220935 GCA_901007665.1 Aeoliscus strigatus | reverse complement strand
GGGGGGGGGGGGGGTGATTCCCAAATCACACTCAGCAGCAGGTATGGGCAGCAGCCATCAAATGCACTGAACTCCGTCTGGCTCTTCCGAATGACACTCCAGCCTGTCCTGTGATGGGTGCAACCAGTTCACAGCAACAGGGAGAAATAAGTCGTCTTCACCATTAATTGTAAAATAGTTGATCCATCATCTTCTACTGTATCTCTGGCAGACAGGGTGTCATGCTTCTCCAATTAATTGCCTGCTTGCCAAATGTATCTTCGCACATTATCTTGTTCTATCATTTGATTGCATGTGCTTAATCCTTATCATAATTGGAGTTGCACACTGCCACTGGGCCAGTAATGTCTCATACCAAATTAGGCTTAAAATTGTTTACTGAAGTTCTATGCTGCTGTAGCTATGATTTTAGTATCACAGAAACCAATTATGCTAGTGCATTATAGATTATGAATAGGAGAAAACGGCTATGGTGACATCAAGTGGGGCTATCTGGTGGTTTATGTGCACTTTTAACAGGAGATAAATGTATAGTAGCTTCTAGAATCCGGATCGTTCTATATCTTTTTAGTTTTTCATAGCAGATCCTATCACAAGCAAATCAGGCCGTCCAGAGAAGTGAACCCAAAGGCTCTGTGGGAGGGATTTGGGGTCTAGGTTGAGACCTTGTGTGAATTTGTCCCCCTGCAAAAAATGTTGGCACATCGTAAAGGTAGTTTGGGAATAACCTAAAGAAAAACCTGTGTTGATGTCAAAAGTATTGTACCAGAGGCTGGAAATAAAAAAGTTTTCAGAAAAATAAATTTTGGCATGAATGTTTAATGCCAAAAAAGATAACAAGATAAGGCTTTGTTGCCTTAGGATGGCCATTTTTATTTAAAGTGGACTTGGTGATGTGCTTTACATTAACTGCATGAATCAACAGATCCGTGCTGTTCTGCAGTGTACTACAGATGATGACTCAAATCTGGATCATCTTGCAAATATATAGTATAGCGCTCTATCATCGCATATTTAGGTAGGCATACAAGTGTCTCAGGCGTTTCCTTTAGCAGTGAGGATGAGGATGAACAGCCAATTGAGCAGTTTAGTTCCTTTCAGACCGAACAAACTGATGACATTATGTTTTACTGTAGTTGAAAGTTGGAAGTAACGACAGCACATGGCAGTACGACCTTTGCTGTATTGCTTAAAGCTGAACACAATTCTTCCCCAGAGCTCCCTTATCAATTGCAACTTGCCTTGGCAGGTGCCGCACGGATGTAACTGTTGGTCCAGTCTTAAAACAGTATTGCGGGGTTTTCTGAAAGGTATTTCTTATCCTCTGCCGTCTCCACGGAGGCGTATTGGCAGACACAGTTTGCTCTGTTAATTAAATTTTGTCTTTGCAGCAAATTAGGTCAGATTCCGCCGTTGTTGTAACGTCTCTCTCATGTACAACAAAGGGAATGCAGAGTCTCCAGGAATCTTTACTGAAACAATCAAGTGTATCATTGTTTGCCTGCAGATCAATATTTCTGAGTATTGCCATGGTGAAAATTTGATGCCACTGCTTGTGGTTTTTATTGCTTCAATTTTATAGACAGTTGGGATTAATGTCAGTCTCAATAGCTTCCAAGAACCAAAAGGTTCTAGTGTGGGAGCCTTTCCCATTATTCTGAGGCTACTGAGAATGAAATCATTCAACTCAGCTTGCAGGATTGTAACAGTGTGTCATTTAAATTGTCATTAATCATCATTCACGCCACAGAGATAATCTCCTGGGTTGTTTGTGTCAGTATGATTTTTCTGAGTTATACATTCGGTGTTATCCCACATTTCATAATATACTACTACTAATAATAATATGTATCTTTGAAGACACAAGCAGAAGTGTGTTATTTTTCGCTGTCATTATAACTAAAAAACTCTTTTGTGCCGAGAAGTCATTCTGTCTAATTGGAAATTGTCACTTTCATTGAATCATTGAGCTGCAAAGATAAGTTAAAGTAAAAGTGGCCATCCAATTAAATAGTCTCAGAAATTTCCATTTTGATATCCATTCTTTCTTTAGCCCCGTCTCTTTTGTTAGAAACACTCAGGCTGAAATGAAATCAAAGGTTTTTATTTACCTGCTCTTACACAAATTCAGTTCCTCCCTGTCGTCTGCAGATAGGACAATGTCATTTTCTTAAAAACGTCTGCTTTAATTACTTCTGAATTCAGCATGACCAAAACTATTTGACGAGTTAAAGCTAAATGAAATTCAATGTTTTGAGTGTTCAAACAAAGGCAATAGTGCTGCTAATACTTTAACTGATGAGAAAAAATGTCATCGTGAGTTAAACCAATTTATTACAGTTTATAAAAAGTTTAGGACTATTATTATTTTTTTCTGTGTTTAACTTTCCGGACAGCTTTTCTTCATGCTAATGTTAGCAGCTAGCTAGGCTAGTATTAGCAGCTAACTGTCATTATTTTGATTTGATGAAGAACTCTTTTCAACTCTCACTATTCTGATTAATAAATGTAAAAATCTGCCTTAAATAGTTGTTGTAAATGTTGCTATGGCAGTTATAGCTGTCAGCAACGTGAAGCTGATCAGACTGGAACAAAAATGCATTCTACTTCCTGTGTTTGCATTAATGGCATAATAGCTCTTTTTTAAATGTAGATATAGGTTTCTTGTTCACAAAGCTCTTCCCTCTATCTTTCTGCCACTGGACATTTTGCACACCATAACGTGCATTCCCTCGAAATATATCAATAACACTGAAGAAAGGGACTCAATGTCATCTGCTGTCCTGATACATCTCCAGCACTGAAGCTGAGGGAAGTTCATTAACCATCATTTACATAACAATAGTCCCATTGGAGACTGGTGATGCATATGTTACGGGTTTTATAGCATTGTAGAGCTGCATTATGAACCAACAAAGGACCTGACAGGGGCAAAGCGCACATAACACAAACAGGGCAGGACACTGTCAAAGGCATTGTCTGTTAATTGTACAAAGGCCCAAATTTGGGTAATAAAACGAGAGAGCGACATTTTACACCTCAACTCCTCTTACCATTGTTTCTGCAGTAAAATAAAAACACAACCTATCCGCTCGGAGGCCACAGGTAGCACTAGTGTGATTGCACTGATAGTTATCTCCGTCAAGGTTGGTTATGTCGTCAACTGGGATGCCCTGACTTTGTTCACACTTTAGTGAAGGTCTGTGTCTCCAGGTGCACGTTAGCATCAGCGTGCGACACATTGTCATAATTCTGTTTATGCTGTCACTATCTGATTAAATGCATAAAAATAAATAAGGGCCTGGACCTGAGATGCACATGCATGAATATGACTATTCATTTCTGATGTAGCGTGGGTTTTCGTCAGACTGACACAGGGAACACATGGAAGATTAAAGTGGCTGATAGGAAGTCTATCAAATTTGCATTAACACATTGTGTAAATCTGCTGTTGATTGCTTCACCGAGACCCCGTAGTTCAGTGTGCCATCCCCAGCTTCTGTACACTGGCCAGATGGCCACTTCAGAATGAGATTGACACAGTGTTTCAAACTGATTTCATGCTAACTCTCAGGAGAGGGAGACAGGCCATCCGCTCTGTTGGGAATCGGGATTACAAAATAGCCAATTAAAAAGGAAAGTGGTGAAATCTTGGCCTGATAAGGTTGAGATTAAATCGGTTATAGTTTATTAGGCAAAATTACTTATTAGGACCTATTCCTCTTCAAACAGATTTCCATTATCACCTCAACTCCTTTTTATCTGCTCTTCTTTATCTGATGGCCGCACTCTGTAATTATGAATCCTCCAAATAGCAATTATGACGCCAATTGGACAGCATTTCCTTGTGCATTTCATTTAGTCTCCATTATGCCAGTATGAAATACTGAAGCGTCCTGTAAATTCTACAGGAGAACAGCTGGGCCTGAACTCACATCTGCCTGCTAAATATCTTACAACATTTTGATGAAAATAAATAGTGACCATACCATGGAATAAATAAAAGAAGTTAAAAAAAAAAAAAATCAAAAGTCAAATTCCAGTCCTTGTTTCACTGTGTCTATCACATGCCCATCCGGTGCCATGTTTAATTACTCCAAGAGAGCGGCTGAGCAGATGCGAGGGCTGTGGGTGAGACTGAATCAGGAGACTCCAGCATGTCCCAGTGTCCCTGGATAACCGGTGCTCGCTCTGCTTCAGCGGCATCTGCGCAGCACCTGTGGACAGAGCAGCGCCCCACCTGCTACCAAGCATCATCTGTCTGTTTTCGCTCCACAGCGCCTGGCCTCCCTTACAGTCTCTCCCTCAGGTCAGCCTGGTTCATGAGAAAGCGTCGCCGATGCTTTTCTCACCTTCCAACTCTTCCTGAACATTAAAGTGCTCCTCAGCTGTTAGGAGGTTTGATCTGCTACCTGGGATGTTGTCTGCCCCCCAGTGCTCCTTGGTCTGCCTCCTTAACCATTGACACACCATACCTGAGAGCTCAGCACCTACTGGCTAATCACAAAACACGCAGGCATTTCATTATACCATCAGTCTTTGCTGAAACCACTCAGCTCATATCTGAGGGCTGGTGGTGGATCTCTTCATTCCTTTCAAAAGGGCCCAGAATAGTCACTGAATCAGACTGATATACCTTGAATTCCTACCTTGCCTATTGTGAACAAGCATTTGTATTCATGAAATCACAGTATTTACCTCTGAGATGAGCATCTGCTATATATTGGTACATACGCTGGAAGCTGAAGTGTTGATAACATGAAGCAATAAGGCTGGATCACATTTCCATCTCACCTTTCATCTGAGAATCCTAAAGCCCCTCCACTTTGTGTGGAGATAACCAGAGAATACAAGCGTAATTGCAGCAAGGAAATTAGGATTTATTCTATATATATTTTTAAAAATAAATAAATACAGGAGATATAAAGAAATGGATCAGTGTGGTCCCGGCAGTCAGTTTAATACCTGTAAATGTGATGGCGTATTTTTTTTATTATCCACCCAAGATGGCCTGCATATCAGCTGCATATAATTATTTCTTTAAGTGCAGAGAGATTATCGGGAATGAAAAATATTTCATTTATCTGTACTCATGTTTGTTTTGGTTCCAGAAAAAGACAAAAGTTAAAATTCCTTTTTAAACCTGAAAATAGAATAATATCCTGTCAATTCTGTGTGGCAAATTCTAGAGCATAATGAACTTCTGGAGCCAGAGTCCATACACCATGTTGGCTTTATTGTGTTGATCTGCTGTTGGCATACCCCGATAGATGCTTCAGCTGTTCTATCAATTCAACAAAATGGCCTAATGAAAAACTGGCATTGTTTCATCGTGCCATCTATGGCATCATAACATATGTGATGCTGCTGCCTCTGGTTAATTTTCATATGCATGCTCATATGTTACTCTCTAAAATATAAAACAGGGGCACTTCAGCTGTCGGAGACGGGTTTCAGACGCGACACAAAGCTCTGTAGGGTGTGTGTGTGTGTGTGGTGGTTGTGTGTGTGTGGGGGGGGTTATTTGATTCATTAGAGGGAAATATTAGATGAAAGGACACTTAGCATTGCCTCAGGCAAATTGACAGACATAATGCTGTTTGATTTGCAACCACGTCTGACCAGCTGACTGCCAGTGAAAGTATTTCACCGACGGACCGTTTGACCAGACAAACTGTTTATACGAAACAATAAGAGAGAAATAATCAGAAAAAGAGCCTTTTATGTACACCCGCCATGTAACAGGTGTATGCACAGCAAAAGAGGCCTTTTGTCATATGAAGTATTTTGGCAATATATCCTTGTAATGGTTAACCGACCCCATGTTTTATCCATTTGAATGATCTGGGCACCGTTTAAACAGATTCATTGCTCATGTAATATTCTGTTCTGTCTACCTAATATCTTTTCTACCGAACGTCATAACGAGCATTTCCGCATGAATAATAAAAAATCAATAAGTATTCTTTACTTATCTTTACACTAGAAAACTGTCACAGATTTCCATACGCTCAATATCACTTTGATGCAGTACATTTTTAAACTAATGGGCCCTACGATGCAAAGTGCCCTTTTGATGAAGACAGTTGTGGCTTTTTGCACAATTACAGATCTCATTTGGCAGCCCCGGGCCCACACACCGATTTGTTTTCACGCAACGTGCTGGTGTGAGTGGCTGTCAGGGTCTTCTTTATTCAGGCGTAGCTGACAATCATACTTTATTGAGAATGGAAAAGTGACGGCTAATTGATTTTACAGTGATACCGATGGAGAGACAATGAATGTGCCATCAATTCAACCCGCTATTTAATGGTTCCAATTTAGTCTGTAAATGCTCACTAAACTAATTTCACCGGGTGCAGCAATCTGAAAAGCTATCATATCTCTAATCTCCTCCTATATATTCATAAGGAAAAGGGAATTTAGCCAATTCCAAGGTGTGGAGATGATCTGTTAGTGCAGTGTAAATGTTTAGAACACTGCAATTGAGTTCATTTATAAGGATATGAAAAGTTTTATTGGCAGGGTCAGCGGAGTGGAACTGTTGGGTAATAGGCAGTTACCGAGAAGTGTTTGAAGGCTATGAAGCATAGAGATGTAGGGAATAAAATGCCGGGACATACCGTAATCGGAAGCTAAACTGAAATTCAGAAACGGCACGGCTGTTAGATTCCCACTGATAAAAGGTTCAGTGGCAGAAGCCATTGCTATTCAACCATCTATTTACTTTCCTCCGTGCAGGCTCTTCAATTTTGGCCAAAAGTGGGGAGCAGTGAGCCGCATATGCCAAAGTGAGACGAGATGGTGATGTGGATGCAATGAGGTCTATTTTTTCCATCAGAGCGTTTCCCAAACCCAATCATCATCGGATATGGCTTTGCGTTTGCGAAGAGAACAGGATGTTAATGTGGCTACTCTCTCAATAAAGGGAAAATACACAGTCGTCTTTGAGAGATGAGTTCATTCAATTCACAGCACAATTCAGTGGCCATCAGTATGACCCCAATACTTCTTTTACCTCTCCTGTCATTTCCCTTCTTCTTAGCCCCATCTCCCCATTTATTTCTCCCACTTGGCCTCACACAGACAAACACACACACACACACAGATATTTCAATCTGACCTCTCTTTTCTTCACATCTTCCTCCTTTTCTCCAAGGTGTTGTTTTTGTTGCATCTTTGCAAGAACTGCTGTTTTTGTATTTTATGGGATGCATGCCGTTGAGGTTAACAGTAGACAGTTCTGTCTGCTCTGCGTGTATCATGCAACCTGGCTGGATTTCAGCAGGGACGTCTCCGATCACGTCCTGTCACTATGGAGAGATCCCATCCGAAACCCCCCAGAGTGTCATGCTCAGCTCTGCAGCAAAGATCATTCCCACCCCGCTGCTGTTTGTTTACAAGCTGCCATTTAGACGTCCATTTAGGCCATTTCAGCAGTATTGCTAAACAAATGGAATCAGGGCTTCATGTCGACTGCGAAGCATAAAATGGGACTCCTGGCTGTCAGACGAGTTTACAAAACTGGTGGAGATCTTCCTGTGATTATTATAAATGTTAATAAAGCGGTGAGGACACGTGGAGTGACGTCTCAGTGGATGTGCACAGTGCAGCTAACATCATCAATTAGTCTGTAGAGAGAGGAGAAGGTTCCACTTTGGGACACACAGACGTGAGAGATGCCAGTGTCAATGCACCATTATTAGTTTACTGTGATATTCCTTTTGGGGATGGTAGCCTGCGTGGTCCCATGTGACGGAGATGTAAATATACCAGATATATTGTTGCCATAGTGACAACACCTATGGCCGCTCTTATTGAGTTCTTTAAACCTCTATGAAATATTGATGAAACCCTCTTTTTTTATGGAGAATGTTTTCTCTGTTTCACAAGCTGCATTTGAGTCCTTATTGCATTACGGAGCTGTAGTTTTCAGTTAACATCTTTAAACATGGGCTGTAAGTAATTTTAAGTTGACGCCACCACAACATCTCTCAGGATGCTTTTAGTCATTTCACCGCTGCGCAAAATCCTTTCTTTATTCTAAATTAAAACTGGAATTTAATAGGCTCTTTTTTCTTATCGAAAGACTTGATTAAAATATCCATTATGAGATCAGCTTTAGTTTCTGTGTTGTGGATTACTTTTATCTGGGCAGACCTAAATTATGGAACTCTGCTCTCGGAGGTAATTGCCTAAAATCATTGATTCATTCATTTTCGTCACATCCCAGCAATGTTTCTCCCTCAGCAACTCAGATGTTTTCTTTCCTCATTTTCTTGTTTTGTTTTTGTGTTTGTTTGCAAAGATCAGGACTAAATATGGACCATTTGAGTTGTTCATTCTTATTCGCTGGTCATTCCATGACCTGAATTGGAGGGATGCTCTTGCCGAATAAGGACGCAGGGAAAATACCGTTAATCCCTGGCAAACATGCATCCACGTGTTTTCTATATATTGTTCGGAAAGCTGTGTGAGGGCCAGGGGTTAAACAGAAGGCCCCTGAGTAGCCAAGGGAGCCCAGCTCAGCACAGATAAGGGCGATCATGATGGAAATGACTCCTAGGTAAGACTCCTATCTGTGGATACCCAGTTAGAACAAGGTTTATCGGCCGGCTCCTGATTTAGATCTTAAAAGTGAAAGTGCTTGGGTTTACACAGCACAGCGACTGGGACCCCAGGAGAGGTCATCAGGCTCTTACGGTGTAGTAATCTTTTATTTTATTTATCGAATCAACATTCTCACTGAAGAAGGCGGCCACTATCAGGCTAGAGATCCCTTTTTCAAGTTTCAATAATCTGGCATAGACTTTGACGGAATGAATACATTATAGTTGTTGTTGTTGTAAAAGAAAAGCTTTTACTGTGATTTAAGAACAAGTCAGGCACAGACTGCAGACTGCGCAGTCCTTTACTTTCCATTACATCCGTCTACTTTTCTTCAAACACTCTGTGTGCCCAAGCAGCTCAGGTCATCTGAGCTGCAGGTGCTTAAGTACACAAACCTCATTTTCAAATTTATTTCAATAGCGAAGAAGAGATAACAGTGTTTCAGTGAATCAAGAGTATTCCCTTTCAAATCACATCGTCCAAGTCCCAACACACTTGACTCTGGATTAGGAGAACCAGATTAAACAGCTCAATTTAATTAGAGTGAATGGATAGATCTAGCACTTGAAAGAGCAATAAGTAAGGTCCCAGTCATAGAGAGATATCTGCTGGCCCACTGAGGTCTTTACACCCCAGGTAAAATTGAAGATGTAATCTTTCCGGTGAAAGAGTACACTCGTCTGGCAGCCAGATGAGGCTACACAGAGGCTCGTGATGTGCTTCGCTTTCCAATCACACACTGTGGCCTTGTAGCCTTAATGTAGATCAATTATAGGGCAGAAGAGTCACTGTCACATATGATTCACTATGTCAATTCCATGGTCTTGGAAACTCTTTGGCAAGTGTTCCCTCTTTTTACATCTGCTAACCAGTCGGAAAGCGACATGTCAACGTGAAAGGCAATTTAATGGTGTGACAGTTAACCAGCGAGTGCAATGTCGGGAAGATTTTCCCAGCACTCTCTGTCTGTCATGGGCTGATATTTATTTATTTGCTGCATAGACCCACACAAATAAAATGTCACATCTCATTTACACATCCCACCCTTTTGTGATGCAAAGATTCTCTATAAATGCTAAATGTGGGAGCCCCGCTTGTGCTGATTAGAGACCCCATGAAGCGTGCTCAAATAATACGCCGAGGATGTTTCGAAAAGGGACAGAGAAGATGTGTGGGTGGGGAATATCCCCCAATCTTCTGTTGGGAATGTACCTCGATAAAGAACTAAACGTGGCTTATGTGGACATGATACTGGCTGATGCCTGGTAAATGTGAAGTTGTTTGCTTAGAGTGAATAGCTGTCATGTCGGTCAAAAAAAAAGTAAATAGAAATGAAGCTGTAGATGGGAGATACTGAACTTAGCCCAACATGTAAAAACAGCAAGACTTACGATGACAAATACTTAGTACTCTTATGTAATGAATAAGTCAATGCTAATGTCCACCGTATTGTAAGATACAAGAACTGCTCGGTTCCTGAGGATGGACCAGAAGGTGAAACTCTCATGTTACCAACTCTACATTTCATATATTGCCGCGAGCTTTAAATAATGGATCTGAAAAATCAGATTGTCCATTCGTCTGATGGTTGAACACTGCTTCCTCCTCCACCAATGGGTTCGTTGACGTTCCATGGACTCACTGTTGAGGTACAAAGGTCCGACGAGGGCTAGCTGGTCAGTGCTATGAGTCTGTCTTTGAGACGTATCATGTATCCTCTTACGAAAACTTCTGAAGCAACAGCACGACTCGTCGCTGGCTGCAGATTGTCGTCACAGACAAACAGAGGCCCCTGATTACTGTGCGAGTGTAGAGGCCAAGCATTGGTGCTCTCAAGAAAAGGACAAGATGCTCCCTTCATCCTTGGAGGCACAGGTTTTTGAAAATAAACATGCAGCAGTGCCAAAGCCATTTCACATTCTGAAAAGGCGACAGTCCACTAATCTATGAATAGGGCGCCCAGGAGCCCAAGTGACAAATGTTATCTCAGCGTGGCATAGTGGGTTCAAACCCATTCAGCCCCCGACTCACAGGCCACTGCTAAGATTATGTCACCATAATCCCCAAGCAGGCTTTTTGTTGCCTAGATGGGCAGGTGATTCTGTGTGTGAGCAAAACATCACTGCAAGGGCAGCAAGGAGAAATTATTATTTATTCTGAGCATGACAATAGAGGTTTGGACCGTCAGGGTGTTATCATATTGTACGTAGACATTTCAGGTTTGGGGAGATGTCGATTCGAATGGTGGAGAAATAGTGTTGTTCATATCAGCCCTTACATTTTACCTGTTTCAGTGGGGGGCGTGGATGGGAAGAGGAAACAAACAGTTCATTGATTAACTCTGTGTCTCTTTCCTTCTTGTGTGAATGTGAACAAGCAAATGGAGATGAAAGAGGTCGGTGTAAATGACACATGCTGCTTCTCTGATCCCACAGGGAACATAAGTTTGTGTAGAAAGGCCGTTTTAATTGATTGCTATTGATAACCGAAGAGCAGCTGGCTTCTACAGCTTCCAATAGCTTCTTCCCCCAGGAGACATTAACTAAATGCCCCAGTTTGTTCGCACCTATATGCAATAAAAAGAAAAAGCCCCTCTAGTTGCTGATTTCACAACGCCTATGTGATCTAATTGGGTCGTATTGTCTTTATTTCAAATGATGATGCAGCCTTGGATGAGGTCAATCACAGGCTTGTGATTCTGTGCAAAGTAATTGAAGTTCCCTCATTTGCAGAAGGTTTGGGGAATTAATCGCTGGACGCTCAAGGACACAGAGCCAAGATGTCCAGAAATAAGACAGGATTAATTGAAAATCTTAATTACTTTCTAAGGGCATAAACATCTCAATATCAATTAAAATGAGTTTCCACTGCTCTTAGAGGATATGAGGTGCAGCAGTTAATTAGATGTAGAGACTGACGGGTGAACTCACCGGTTTTCAATGTAAGCCCTTCAATTGAACTGCTATGATTTAAGGGCATGAATAATACATGACGAGGCTTTACTTTTAGACTTTTTTTTTTAAGCATTTTTCACCTGTTATGTGTAAATGTTCGGAGACACTAATTCAAAGTTGAACAAAGTTGAAGGTTAGATAGATAACATAAAGCAAGGCATATTCCGGTTATAATTCAAGTTCCTTAAATTATAGAGTGCATATTAAGCAGAGTTATATGACTGAGGCCAACAGGGAAATAATATCCTCCAGCCGCTTCGCTAGTGCTGTGCGGTTGACTGAGCAGATAAAAGCTTGGGCAAAAATGGCTAGTGGATGAGGAAATGTTTTGGAGGTGTAACTGTGATTGTTATTCAAGGGACACCCCTCCGTACAGCCACGGCCGGCAGTGTGGCCTTGAGCCCTGTCTGTCATCTTACAGGATTTCACACTCTATATTTTTCCGCGTATTTATTCATTTATCTATCACTTTTCTTAATTCCAGTTTATCTTTTGGGAATTGTTCAAGGCCTATTGTTTCACTGGATGTTATTTCCTCCCCCCTTTTTCCTCCAGTCACTGCCACTTTCCTGCCTCAGCTGAGGGAAGGGACCAGTCATGAGCCATTTAACCATGGGAAAGCAGGAGGGCCCCTCTAAACTGGTATTTCTGAACCAATCTAGGTAGTGTATTCGAATAGCAGAGTAACAAATGGACAGTGGAAGGGGTTTGTAATGGTGATTAGAGTCTGAAATTGGTTCAGATTTACAGTGTCAGTCAGAGATGGAGAGAGAGGAATAAGCAGTCTAAGCGGTCTAATGGATCCATCAGCTTGCTTCGGCTGCTCAGTGGGCCGAGTGGGGTCACCAGCCATCCGCAGGCACCACAAAAGCACTTCAATTTTGTTAGGAAATGTATCAATTTAACTGACTCAAGCGGCACACTGAAAACCTAATGAATCTGGACTCAATTTTCCAGCACACTGCCTCTGTGAACTGGAGGAAACAATGTTGGTGGTGAAGGGGTGAAGTCAAGCCCCCGCGATTGGCTGGCTCTGACTTCCCCTGCACCTCAGCGTGGCCAGTCAGGAAAACAAGGGCTTGTCCTCCGTTTATCTAGCGATAGCGGCAGCACCGACTGCTGTCACTCATCTAACAATCATGTCATTAAAGGTAAATTGGCTTCTATTTCAGCGGGATGATAATGCTAATTGAGTGGCAAAACATAATACCGGGGACTGTTGTGTGCCGTTAAGGGGAGGAGGGGGACAGATTAAATGGCCATACAATAGCGGGCGTCAGGCATGGCAGATGTTGCTTTGTGTTGAGGACTGCATTGACATATCTCTTGCTTGTCAGGCCGAGGCTTTAGAAGAGACTTACAGGCCAGGGCACCAGATGGCCTCATACAGCGGCTGAATAAAGCAGTTTAAACAGCAGCGCAGTTTAAAAGACAACTAAAGCTACAAGAAATGTGGTAGTTGGTAAATAAAAGACGAGTGGGACAGCTTCATCGATGTAACCGCATGCCAGACCTGACAGCCAGCTAATGAGGGGACTTTGGACCGTGGTTTGGTATTTGTCTAGCAGCCAGGCCCTGGTTACCACTCACCCTCCTTTTTAGCGGAGCTGTCAGCCAGCTTTTCCCGTTGGCTGCCGACAACGACAAAATCAGGGGCCGGCTCATAGCAGAGGTCAAGGAATTGTGTTAAATGGCTTGTGTTCGCTCCACGGCAGTTTAGTCTTTTTGACAGATAGAATCTAATGTTGCGTAAGTCGATTAATTTAATGGAGGATTATGTTGACACTTTTTAATGGTATAGCACACCTTGGATAAGTGCATCTGTAGTTTATAATGTGCAGGGCCGCATACTTTTATGCACGCTATACTTACTGAGCATAATATAGGGCTCGCTGTTAGGCTGTTATGGAGTTGAGAGGCTGCCCCTCCACTTGACCTCACCATTATGGCGAGCACTGATCTCATTTGACAAGGCCGGCTGGAGCAGCCCTCAATGTCTGACAAGTCTTTGGAGAAAATCCTCCTCACGCAGTATTAATATTAACTGGAATGAGAGTGAAGGTCCAGCTGTAATCAGTGAGCATTAGATCCAAGAGGGAAGTGTAGTAGACTGTGGCCTCTTCGAAAGGCTGAAGAAGGGTAATAATTATATTAGAGCTTGTTATTCTCCACTTGCACAATGTGGTGAAACGTTATTTCCCCCTAACGTCCGTTTAATTCGGGTCTGTCTGCTGTCAGCTGTACAGTAACGTTATCCCAACTTGCCATCCCTGTCACTTAATTCACATGTCACATTTCATTTTGTGCATATTGTAAAAAATTTGAGGGAAACGTGTTTTTTTTTTTTTTTAAATGATGACACATGCAGGTATGTCAATGTTACTGACTGCAGTTTGACGTAAAACTGAAGTACACAATGATCAGCTGAGGAGCTGAGGATCAGCTGCATTTAGGAGGAAATTGTCCCTCTCTTTGCTCAGGAACCAAAGATTTTTGTTAATACCAGGACTACATGGACTCCTCCCATAGATTGTCACATTTCCGTGGAAGTCATGGTCATTTATCTCTGACTATCCTGTGACAGTAAATTATTCAGTCAATGTTTCCCTTGTTGTATTTGACTGGCTGTTATTTATAAGATGGTTACAGCCCAGATACCACTGAGATTGCTCCTAAAAAGAAGGGGGAAAAGAGGAAAAAAAAAAGGTTTCCTACAATCTGTTTTGATAAGAGGGGCAGTGTGATTTGAGATTTCTGGATATTTTTGCTGTCTTTTCTGTTTTTCTTCAATGACCATGGCAGCAGAGCTTTGTTCATTTCCGCCACAACAAACGTAAACAAGCAGATAGATTTGTGCCGAAGCCCCACGGAAAAAGAGAAGTTAGAGATGCTATTTTACAGGTTTCGCTGTGACTACTCTATATTTTTTCCCCTCTCTCGTCCATCCCCAAGGTGTTTGACTGTGAGACATTTAATCGAGGGACTAGCAGTTTCATATCAGTAACAAAAATCAAATAATGCAAGATGATTTACTCCCCCTAGCAACTAGGGAGCATACTCTTAGCAACCAGCCAAGCCCTGGGCTTCGGTGTAATCAGCTTGAAAATATTTCAATTATGGTGTTGATTTTAGTGGATTTGAGAGGCGGCTGGTGTGCGCCTTAGTACATTCAGCCTATGACCTGCAGAGGAAGGCATTGATTTAAACAGGTGTCAGAAAGGAAATGTAGAGGCAATTTAAATGGGAATAGGATAGCAAAGTCATTGAGCATTGTTCACTGCATGTGTGACATCCACCCGATGCTGCCAAATCAATGCAGCTGAGCTAAAAAATCTACCTGGAGGGATCATTCATCTACCGTGGACCACTGGAGCAGACGGATTGCCTTTCTTTTGCCAGCGCAGCTGTGTGTCTTTTGTTGTTTGAACAAAATAAAATGAGATGTTTAGCGCTCTAAACCCATTAAAGATGAACTGAGTGCTATTTGAACATATATTAGACATTAAACAGTCGCCATCTAAACGTGTAATTATACATAAGCATCTTCACATCAGCTTCGATATCAAGTTACGATTGAAAGTGTCTTCTTTAATTCATAATCGAGGAAATGTACTGCATAATAATCAATAT
Organism: Aeoliscus strigatus; assembly: GCA_901007665.1. Classification (NCBI taxonomy): domain Eukaryota; kingdom Metazoa; phylum Chordata; class Actinopteri; order Syngnathiformes; family Centriscidae; genus Aeoliscus; species Aeoliscus strigatus. The sequence goes on along the minus strand of CAAKHB010002074.1, from coordinate 205,741 downwards.
TTAGGAAAATAGATGAACACACAGTTAGTTTGGGATGCAATGAATTCAACTGGGTTTTTAAGTAAACAGTCATTTTTATTGTTATTTTTTCATTCTGTTGCAGCTGAACAGTGTAAACAATCTTTTTTTTTTTTTTTTTTTGTCATACTAACTAGACGTTGAATTTCTTTTATAACGTGTCATGTTTTAATTCCATGAAGTGCTATGAGGAACTTATTGCGTTTCGTGCCCTTTTGATTATTTGCTGCTGCTGTGATATTTTAATCTTTGGTATTTAAACACCAGAAACCTCTGGTTTCCCGTGGTGACACTATAGCACCTGTACATGAACATATACATAAAAATGCTTTATTACAAAAATATATTTTATGCACATTATTGGATTGAAAGAGTTTTAGTGCCGAAATCATTTAACCACATCTATGATCCTTCACACACACACACACACCCAACCCAGTTTTCATTTCAAGCATCATGGCAAACTTCTCAACTCAATTAAACTCTAATTGCTTTTCCTTTGAATTTAATTAATTTTAATTTAATTAATGTTCCTTTAATTATGAGTAGGGCAATACAAGAATTCATCCTCAGTTTCAGAGTTCCAATCCAAACTGACAGCTACATTTTTAAATACTGCGTTTTCATAAATTCAGACAAGTGGGGGATGAAAGCAAAACAAACAACAACACATCAACCTTTGGTGAGTGTCACAGGCTGTCATCCAACATCTGATCAGACAAAGTTCACCAGTAACAGAAAGCGTTTGTTTATTGATCCCGTCCCATCCCGTTTATTGACCCCACCTGAGCAACACAACAGTACTTAAAGACTCTGTGGTACCATATTACGTTTTCCATCTACTAACAGTTATGCAGAAGGCTCATTTTCTTCAATAATGTACCAGCTCTTTTGACAGAAGTCGCAGCTTTCCAGGTGTTGGATCTCACAATGGTTACACATTAAAAGGTACATGGTTGATTTGAGAGCCCCTTCACCCCCTCCGCTGCAGGCACTTACAGTAGCTTCACTAGTGTTGAAAGTCTTTTAATTTGAGGCACTGGTTGTGGCCCTCATGAAAATAGGACCCCAATGTGGAAGGTGGAGGAGGATACGCTAGCGTTACATGATACCGGCGCAGAGGGGTCCAGTGTCAGAGCTGGTCAGGAGGCTACCGTGTAAGCTCCAAGCCACAGCTAAAAGATATATTCTGACTCAGCAGGGGATTTTGATATGAATAAATAAGGTGAAAATAGAAAAAACTCCCAGAAATATTAGAGATTAGCTAGATATTAGAGTCATGTAAACCACACTGTGCTCCCTCAAGCTTTTATTTCACTGATTTGTTATTTGTGTTTAAGAACGGGCAGGAAACACTGCAGATTATAATCAGATCTACTCAGACAGCTGGTACCACATGATACCGAACCCTTTGACCTCTGGTTAGGACGTTACGGGTTGTCCGATGGCGGGTGTCATGTTTTATTAGTTGGTCTGCAAACACAGCGGACGTCACAGAGTCTGTGTCTGTAAACAAGTGGCTACGTACTGAGGTCCGACTCGTTCGCCGAGACACAGCAACCCTTCACTGTAGACGATGCACAGTGTCCACTGTATCCACATGAAACGGTGAACGGAAGAGGTGCCGATGGGTGTGATCACATCATGTGTCTGACAGGATCTCACTTTCAGCGATTAGTCCATTTTAATTTCACACTGGTTTAAGGTCAAAGTGTCGGGTGTCATAATTTAATTGTGTTGTTTTCTGATTCTCAGGGATACTTCGGAGACCAGAACGCAAAGTTATGCAGCGGAGTTCAACCTCTGCTCTCTTCCTCCCTCCCTCTGCCGTCTTAATTGGAGACTCTGGGGGTTCACATCACTTTCACATTAATCTCGACCTGAGAAGATAAACCGCCGGTAAAGATGAGAATCATTATCTGCTCGGAGAATTCCGGGGATGTTTTCTACATCCCGTGTTAGATTCATTCACGGACCGATAAGATCAACGACAGAACATTCAACACCTAAATAGACTGATCTGTTATCTCGCCTATTAAACACTTAGAGGTCCATGAATGCCGGCTCCATTTTCTGAGTCATGACCGTCCACTTTGTCGGCTAAAGTGTCAATTCCAGCTCTGCTCTGTCTGTCTTCAGTTGGATTTGTGTGTCGTACCAGAGGAGACTCAACTATTCTACTGGGCAGTCACTATGACCTGCAGGTAACATTGAAATGAAAGCAAAATGTATTAGACTCGTAGATGGAATCATCTATAAATCCCAGACTGGCATGTGTGTGTTTTTGAAGGCCACTTCCAACAAGGACGTAGTCACCTTCCTCTAGAGGAGAGCTGAGTCCTCTGAGAAAGATGGTGGCTCCAGTCCACTGTTCCAACTAGGTCAGCTCACCTCTTAAATGAAACTTACTCTTTTACTTCCTTCGTGCCTGTGTCTGTGTCTCAGTGTGCGACTGTCCTTGATAGACAGGATTTGTTTTCACCCCAAACAAACCTTTGTGGCGGTGGTGGATTTTGTCAAGAATGATGTCTGCTGGGGGGCATTGTATTTTTGAATTATGGCTTATCCACAAGTCGAACAAAGTGGATGTGACATGATGACATCATGAGTATCCTACAATACAATATAATATAATTATTGTGTTCAACAGAGGGATAGAAATTTAGTTGATCTTTATTTCAACATCTTACTACTTATGATTTGAAGCCATCAACAAAATGGTAGAAAAGGGATTTTTTGAGCCGTACGACTTACGCGTCAATATTTGCTCACTTCATTATCATAATTTGGATCACTGACAGAGTGGATTTTGACATCAGTGTTTGGAATCATTGAAACAAGAGCCAGAAAACATGTATTATTATTATTATTATTATTATTATTATTATTATTGTTATTATTATTATTATTATTATTATTATTGTTATTATTATTATTATTATTATTATTATTATTATTATTATTATTATTATTATTATTATTATTATTGTTGTTGTTGTTGTTGTTGTTGTTGTTGTTATTATTATGTCATTCATGCATAAAATACAGGTTATTTCTCCGATTTTACAGTACGACTCATATTCGTGTAACTTTGTATCATGTTTTACACTTCATCACTTCCAAAGCAACAACCAAACTAAAAATGTGTCTTCTTCCAGGCCGATTAGATCCTGTACACATCTGTACATCTGTATCCGCCTACAGAAAGAGGGAGGGAGGATCTATAGATTTCTCTATCTGGTCTAAGCAGCTGTAGGTGCCGCACTAATTATTTCATTCCCTTTCTTAATCACACAATTTGAAGGCCTTGTTTACCCATCAATAGCAGATAAATAAATGCTATATGTGTTAAAATGTTCTGTCCGCAGGTCCTCCTCAAGCTGTCAATAACGAGCTGGAGAGGAGGGCTCCTCGGCTTTCCTCTGTGCCACTGATGGATATGCTCACACCTCTGAGAGGTAAACAGCATTGATTCTGTCCCACTATCACCTCTAATTTGCTTCCAGCTTCTGCACAAGAGGCTCCTCTCTGGCTAATCACACCCATTTACAACACTGATACGATGCTTTTTTTTTATGATTATTTCTTTATGTCCCCACATGTGGCTGACACACACACACAGACAGGTTCAGTATTGAAATGTTATCAGGTTGTCACATCTCACCACTTTCTGAGCACTAATGCACTCGATCGATTGTACCCACAGCAGAGCCATCACATGCTTATTTATAACGTTTCTGACCCAGTCGAGTCCTCCCTTTCCTGGACCATTAAATGAAAAACTAGACCTGGAGTTGATCTCTGAGTCCCTGAGCTTACAGGCACGTCAATGACAGAAATTGTACATATCAGTACGACCAGAGAGCCCAAAGATTAAATAATGTGCATGTAATATAGTGAGAGGTCTTGGCCTTGATGTGCTAAGAACATTTGCAGAACCACTTTAATTGTGAGAGGAAAGAGCTGGGTCTTAGACTCCTGCCTTAGAGGACATGTCAAACCTTTCATGGGAACCATTTTTTAATTGCAACCAAAAATGTCTATTAGTGAAGTCTCCCTTAGGCAGATATTGTATCCATTATAGAGGTCAAACTGAAAAAAAATGATTGGAAAGATTTTATCAATGTGGTATCATCTAGAGGTGAAGTGGTAGTAGTATGTGTAATGTATATTAATGGAGCTTCAATTTGTATTGAATTTTTCAAAAAAGGGGAATAAATCTGTTACGGCAAAGCTTTTACAATCTAAATACCTTTCTGCTGGTCTCTGTGAATCATTTGTCACATTTACTATTGACATCTTTGTCAATCTGTCTCATTTGTTCTCAGGTCAAGTCAAACCCGATTAACTATGTTTCAAACCGAGACGTCAACCAATGTGCAGCCCAGATCACGTCATTTTAAACCAGGTATTCAAGAATGTCTTATATATTATTGTTGCATTATTGTTGCATTAACATGAAAGGCTTTAGGAAATGTATGAAGACTAACCTGCCATTGAACTATATCTGTGAACCATTAGAGATTTTGCAAAGTGAAAATCGCTCAGTTTCTTTTATACAGTGGAAACATGATTTGAAGCTCGTCACTGTGCCTGTCGGCTTCCCTGTGACACTGATGGATGGTGTGCACAATTAGCGCAAACGACAGGAAAACATTAGGTTTGAATAAAGCACAGCGAGTGTTCCATATCGTAACGGTGAGGTTGAAACAAAGGATCAGGCTATAGTCTGGAGGGTTATGGTCCCCTGTTAAATGTAGTGTTAAATGCTGCTTTAAGTACCGACATAAAGCAGTTATTTTTCATTACTGTCGTTCTGCGGGCGTACTAAAATCCAGTATATAAAGAAAGACTGTTGGATTGTTAGCTTTTGCATGTCAAATTTGTCAATATATTTCACATTATAAACACCGAACAGGAAAACAAATGCCAATAAATCCCATGAATTGAATCCCAGTCCTGGCTAAGATCCTGTTATTACATCCATTAATACAGACTGACTGGAACACACAAGATGGCTTTCGCCCCGGCACTGGGAGCAGATGGCCCATGGGGCATGCTCGGTAGATTTAAGACTTATAAAGAACTGACACACACAAATACATTTAGACAGTGTTGCTTTAACATCTGAGAACACTATTTAACTCATCCCATCTCAGGAAGTTTTCACACTTCACACTTCATTAACCTCTAGGGCAAAGCTTTCCTGGGAAGTTTTTATATAAACCACCACCAAGCGGTAAGCCAGTGATGACAACATTTCCATGCACACAGATTTCCAGACAGCTGATACTTGACACGCTGCCTCAATATGCATGTAGATGTGCATAAAGTGAATATTCCAGCCATTTAAAGCCAGTTTAGGACGTATCAGAAAAACAGGAACAGTGGAGACAATTACTTGTCAGATTATACGAAATTAAGCGGCAGAAAATGAATGAATGAATGAATTATACGAAACCACACCGGCCCAACACGTGTGAATCCCAGTTAAATTTTGTTTCACCTGTTCAATGATCTGCCACAGGAACCAGACACAACCACACTCACCTTAACAAAATGACCCCTTTATTTTACTCAATTCAGACGTGACATTAGCACACCTTCAGTACCTCCAACTCCATGCAAAACAAGCTCCATATTCCAGATCTGGGCTTGTCTTAGTTTGCGAACATATCGGAGGGCTGGATTTGGCAGATACAAACACCTGGGGGTGAACACTGTCTTCTTATTGCAATACTTTAATATTCAATATTTCATATTTAATTATTACTTCATTCATCTGTGTTATTAGTGTGTAGTGCAAACACAATAGCTCACATATGATATCTCAACCCATAACGTCCTCCCTGTTTTCGTCATTTTTGCTAGCAATGCTGCTAGGAACGGTAGCATATACAGTATATACAGCTTTCTTGGACTTTGGCCAATTCAGTTTCTCTTTCTGGTTCATACTACAAAGATCGTGGAGCGTGTTTGTGTTTCATTTAACCATCGGCTGCTGAGAAGTCCACATGGGACCTTGATCTGGAGTTCTGTCTCCGTCCCTTCTTCTTTGGATCACACCTTGGATGGTGCTTTGGGATGCAGCGATTGACCAAAAGGAATTGTTTCACTCTCTCAGAGCTTCCAGGCAACAGCTGAGCATGTTCTCCAGGGTTCCTCTTCTGTGACTACAGGCAACCTGGCAGTGGTGCACATTGATCCAACAGGAGCGAGTCAAAGAAATGATCGACTTATTGAACTATGAAATCCTATACAGGGACCTGAAGCTCTGAGGTTATGTGGTTCCACTAATTTGACCACTGTCAAAGTAGCAGTTAGTTTGGACAGATGAATGGCACATAGAAAAACCTCTACTCCAGTCGCAACACCAGAGACTGTAAATCGGTTTGTGTACAGCACATTATGGGATTGGATGATAAAGAAGTAGGTTTTTGAATTTACAATTATTTCACATATTCCTGACACCAGGTGTACAACTGTGGAGTCTTGTGATTATGGTATGATCTAATTTATGGCTCTAAATTTGGTTTATATACCTACTGTAAGTGTGTTTTATACTGTTAGAAGGAATCCCCCTGGAGGTGGTCAGACATACCGTAAGTGGCCACTGTCTTCTATTGGAGGGAAATGTTCTTTGTCCAACTCAAATAGTTTGTTTTCCTAAACCCAGTGTGTTCTTCTGACAGTTAAGTCTGTGAAATGTACACGCAAATGTTTAAAAACGGATGGATACAAGTGAGTATAGTTTGAATTTGTATTTCTTAAGTTGTGAGTGTGTGATTTTCACAGTCATCTCACGCCATACAGAAATCAATCTCCTCACTTTGAGTCTTAACTCGTTGGGATGAGACTGAATTTGACTTTGGAGAAGCACAAATATTGCGCGAGATATTTTTCTTGTATTTAGCGGATTAGCTTGGGAATTCAAACCGCAACACTTCGGGAATGCTTCTTGACTACAGATGCAGATAATAACGCCCGTACACACCCTTACCTACCTCTCTGAGACAGAGTTTGGAGGGAACGAGATCCTGCTTTTGCTGTCAAATCGCACTCACTGATCATGGACATATGAGCCTTTTAGCAGATTGATGTTCCTGCCTGAACTTCCTCTTGGTCACACATTCTCATCCCCCGAGCCAGTCCGAACTGACAACCTCACGTTGGCTTTGCCATCGGAGGATGTGGCTTCTGCACATGCTGGGGCAACTGCTGTATCAGATCATCATGTGTCATGTGGAAGAAACGTAACCGTACCTGCCAACATTTTTAGTCCTACACATGTAATCCAGTTACTACCCGGGAGACTTACCAACTCTGCATCTCGAATATAAACAGTTTCTCTCAGTTTCTTTGCTTTGCTCTGCATTTTGATCATATTTAGCCAATTTGTATTCTCCTGAAATCATATATTGCTGAAACAATAGCAAGTTTGTACCAACATGTTATGAAAATGGATTTCTTTTCCCACCAACACGGCTGCCAACAATGCTACAGTACTGTACATGAATCCGCAGCCAAATGGGACCAAAAATGTCTTAGCTTGATAATTAGTATGTGTATAATGTACCTACAGGCTGCCAATGTGCCAGCTTGTTTATATCTTTAAAAAAGCATCACCAAATACTGTCATTCAAGCTGCGTTATGTGTTCTGGCCCTATGAGTCATGTACTTTATCTTTTGTTTGCCACTGTTCACTTATAGAAATATACCAATATGACGGTCAACCACTACATATGAGGGCTCTCGTCATGCATGGAATTACATTTGAAATAGGATTATTCCTTTTGTTTCTTTCAGTTTATCGCCGCTGACGGCTGAAGTCGTCATCAAACACGTACATATAAGCTCCATCAAGAGAAACTGCACCAGATCAGCTGTCAAAATTCACTGATCACAGAAGCACTTATTAATCTGTTAAGACTACAACACACTGTCGCATTGTACAATGTCTTAGACTGGGATGTTGGTCGAATAAATGACATCACAGAATACTTGAAACGTGATGGATCAAGCTTTGGCTTTTTGAAAGAACAATGTACACGAGTATAAATGATTGTGAGTGGACATCTAACGTGGTTTTTCTGAAGAAAATCTTCCTTTGTCATATGAATTGTCAGGTTTTTGTAAGCTCACTGCAGGTCACATTAGATAAGGAGGTGAGACCGATAGCAACAGGTGTGGCAGTTTTCAAAGGACTCTTGTCACCTCTCACGTCACCATACAAGTCCTCTTGTTGTGAGGAGGTGTCTCATATCTAATCCTTCCCCTCAGCTATTCTGAGACAATATCGAGCCGGCATAAAGGCAAAATTTTAATGACATTTCTCAACAAAAAATATGCATTATTGCTCCAATGTTTTTGCACCTCAGAGAACTAGACCACAGTTTTGGCTTCTTCTTCATGTGTAATTATGAATTAAAAATAAAGTAGTTGTTGTGACGTGATTCGACTTTTTGCAGGATTAATACCAAAAGTGATCACATAGTTTCCCATGACAGGGATATTTACACATTTTCTGATTAAATTTACACAAAGGGTTCTCCAGTGGTCCGGTTCAAGGTGTTTTATTGTAATATATAAAATACAATTTTCTGTGTAGCTAATAAGAATTTCTTTCTGCATGTTGACAATATGAATTGCCTTGTTCTGATATGATATCAAATGATATTTGCAATTTTGAGACAGAACAGCTTATTTACCACAAAGTGTGTATACAAACATGTTAGTCTGCTTTTGTTTGTCAGTGTATTAAGTCTGAGAAAAAATAGATTATAAAAATTCTTCTACCCGTCACCCTCAGCTACACACGCAACACTTCACATAGAAAAGTTGTGTTTTTAAAAATATAAGCAAACGCAACTGCTCAGGTAATGTTTCTATGATCAGACAGGAGGACCGGACTTCAAAGAAGACTGATACATTGAGTGTTCTTATCTAAATTTATCTGGTTTTCAATTTTAAATTACAGATTAAATATTTGCACTCAAAAAAGTTTTTCTTTTTTTCTTTTTGTTTTTTCTAGAACAAAAAAAAAAAAATCAGTGTCCAAATGGTTAGGCATCTTTTATTTTGTTTATTATTATGATTATTTTTAAATTCCACATTTGTGTCATAGCAGCACAATGTTTTGTTTTGTTTATTTTTTTTTAATAATTGTTGATTGGAAGGATTTTTTTTAATTTTTTTGCAAAATACTTGTGAGATAATTAAAATTATTTGTACGGTTCGTCCAAAAATCAATGCAGAGGGTGATTTCAGGCTTATCCCAGGTATGCACGGCACAGATAAGACTGATTAAATCCACCGGCGCATTAATGAGCATGAGATGTAAAATAATCCTAAAAGGCATGGCGGGGTTGCTGCAGGAGAAGCCAAATGTCAAGTGGCATTTTATTTTATGAAGGGTCCTTCTAAAAAACCTTTTTTTTCCCTTCTCTTTCTCTCTCTGTCATCCAAACAGAGCCTGGAGATCTCCTGCAACAACACAAAAGTGCACAGGAGAAAGAAAGAAACGTGTGCAGACATTGTGCAGGCGGATTTCTAACACAACTTGTCCATTTCGGTTGATGTGAAACATAAATTATATTCTGTCACAGTTGTTTAGAAGGGCATCAAAGACCTAGCTGATGTGCTTGATGAAATG